>QOZY01000092.1:0-180595 GCA_003351005.1 Cystobasidiaceae sp. HBUAS51001 | reverse complement strand
GCGTCAATTTGCGCACGTCCGCAGCCAAGCGGCAAAGCTTGTCCAGTATGACTGGAATGTGCGCAATGAGGAGCTTTTCACCATCGTGAATGAACGATGCCAATGCAGACGGGAATTGTGACGTTGCTACTTTTCGGCCATAATATTTGTCTTGGAAAACATAACGCTGTTCGTTTGGCTTCCAGACCTGCAAATGATGTCAGTACTGTGCTGCAATATAGCTCTTGTCCGACTTACCTGTAGACCGCAAATGCGCACACCCAAAGTCCGACTGGTGGTCTTGTCACACTTCTTTGTCTGACTCTTCTTTTTCTCTGGGGTAGCATCAACGCCATATTGCCGCGTTCCCATTTTCAGATCCAGGACGCAAGGCGACTTTAGCGATCCAGTGAGATCTTCCATGAGGAGGAATTTCTCTTGCCTGACCGGAGAAGACGCTCTGTCGCGCGGCGTGGATGCCTGACGCAGCGTACCCCTCCGTCTACTGACCGGCGCAGGGGACTCCTCACGTTGCTGATTGATAGCATCGAAATAATTCGTCGGCTCTGAACGGGGCGTCGGCGCCTCGTTCGTGATCAAGGGTGGAACCGGCAGAATGGGCGCACTTTCATTTTCAAGGTCGTCCATTTCGAACGTTTGCTCGACGTCGACATGCGGCGTTTGAGCGTCATCTTGCTCTTGCGACCATGGGTCGGTACCGGCCTCTTCGGCATCTCTCAACATATTTGTCAGAGAAGGGTCGCTCTTGGTCTTTCGAAACTTGCTTGAATCGTATGGTGGACTAGTGGCAGCTTCAAAAGCAGTCTGTGTGGGCGTATTATTGTAGCTGGAAGCTTGTGGAGCAACAGAAGAACCGGAATATGATGGATCGCTTGGAGGTCGGAGAGAGGTCATACGGAAAGTTTGAGCCAGATCGTTGGCGTCGAGGCTGGTTGCCGCCTTCAGTCGCTGACTGCCCACACCATTGGTGTCCCGGCCGTTTCGTCGGCACCCTAGCCGCCGACGCCCATCTCTCCAGCTGGCATTACGACGGGACTCCTCGCCATCTCCACCTGAGCCCGAGCGGTTTCCGGCGGCAGGTCCGCCACCAGAGCTGGTTGCTGGACGCTGAAACACTTCGCGGAATACCTGCTCGCACAGTTTGCGATTAACAGCAGAGGATCCTGTTCCCCGCACAGAGGGAGACGAGCCAGTGTGCAAAAGGCCTGGACGACCTAGGCCATCCTTCTTCATCTGCTGAAGCTTCTGCAAGTACGATGTCACGCTGCTAGACGGCTTAGGGGAACCATTTCCGATTTTGTCACCTGTCAGACTGTCCAAAGTTTGTCCGGCTTGTAGCAGGCTGGGTGCATGTCGAAGATCTGCCATAGTCGGCTCATCAGGAGCAGAAATACACCTGGACCGGGCATCCTTTGTCTGTAACTCGGCAATGCGGGGAGTTGCTATAGGGGCTTCATTAGGGGGCGTATGAGGGAACTTGTTGGTGGGACCGCTGGCGGATGAGGGCGAGTGGATTTCATCATCGTCATCTTCACCTTGCTTGAGCGTAGAAGACGACAACTCTCCCTCATCTTCATCGTCTCGTAGTACCGCCAATCGTGGATGCCGACGGTCCTCCGCTTCCCGTTCGCGAACAAAGCTTTCTGCGTCTTCGCGTTGTTTTTCATTTGCTGATAAGCGATTCCTGCCCCGCCTGAAGCGTTTCTTTCTCCTTCGTTGGCTCGATGGGGCTGGTCCGTCGTCCGTAATGGACGTGCCGCCGTCTATCATATCCCAAACAAACGACTCGGGCAAAAGATGTGTATTTTCCTCGAGTGCGACTTCCGGGATTTCGTCAACAGATTCCGCACCGGAATCTATACCCGCTTCACCGGCCTGCTGTCCACTAGATGCTGGTAAGCCAGAGACAGTGGCATCTGCTGGTCCGTTGCCGAGTCCGAGGCTGGGGCCGCTTGATGCAGACTTCTGTTTCTTCTTGCGGAAGATAGATCGTCCCTCCCGACCGTCGCCTTTGACTTCGGTGCCGTCTGTGTTGTTGCCAGATGCTCGACCTCTATCGGTGCCCGTTGCTTCTTTGTCACTTCCTGAGTCATTCTTAGGCGCCCTTCGATATGTGACATTTAGCACTCCAAGATACTGCGGGACAAACTGCAAGAGCTCCGGTGCTTGCTTCTCCACGGATTCGTAAAACTGATTCTCGCGTGATGTAAGCAATTTACAAACAGCCCGTCGGGAGAATCGGAACATGTGGTTGTGTCCGCCAACCTGATTCTTGAACGGTTTCAAGGTGACATGATGAGGCAGACTGCAGAATGCAAATGCAGACGAGAAAGTCAGCAGAGCTCAGAAAGCAAGAAATACTGCACTCACGGAGCCTGTGGCGGTTCTGTTTCTTCCTCACCGGCCGATACTGAATATTCGCTTTCAGACGCACTGACGCTCTCAGCCTTGCGAGCTGATGAAGGCGTGGATCCGAATTCCATTTCCATCTCGTCATCTCCCTCTTGATCGTCTCCATGCAGTCCTGGAATATCCAGTGTCATCGAACTCTCATACTCCGGCTCTCGCTGGAACGTTGACGCCTTCTTGAGGTTTGCTGGCCTGCCTGCCGGGCGAGTTGTGACAGCATCCGAACCGACAGGCTTGGCAGGAGAGCGATCATACTGCAATGTCGTCTGCTTCTGCGGCAAAGGTGACACGACGGCTCGATGATCCCCTTCAAGATCGCTATCGTCCAGAGTGAGTTCGTAGTCTGCCGGCGGCGACGCGCTCATACCTGCTCTGGCATGATGACCCTCTTCACGACTCTCTGGTGGCATTCCAGGTGCAGTTTTGGAGAGCGTGGAGCCACGTCGCGCGGCTTTTGGGGTTCCACCGGGCGTAGGAGAAGTCGCTGTCTCGTCCACGACATGACTGCCTGCGCGGTGTCCAAAATTTGATGAAACAAACTTTGGCGTGCCTTCGTCAAGCGCCTCGGGTGACCCTGGCAACCGTACCGACCTGTCGGAGCCCGAAGAGGGGCCTTTTTTCATGCCCGCGCTAACAGCACCGCTGGCGGAGGAGCCGGAGGACCCACTGGGCTCTCGCGATCTAGAGGTAGATACGATCTTGAAGCTCTTTCTTCGTAGAGGCATAGTAGGCGACACGACTGTGCTGATCTGAGGCAATCGCCCGCCAGGCGACCGAGCCAAGTAAGAAGTCTCGCCTTCTGAATCCATGCTCCCTGAAGCTACTGCCTTAGGCATTGGAACAGAAGCAGGTGCCGACGTGGACGGCGAGTACATTGGCACGTCCACGCAGATTGTTTGATCAGCCAGCACCCCGGGACCGAGCGGTGAGACGACTCCGGTCGGCAAAGACGCAGCGGCAGGGTCGATATTGGCGGTCGTAGGAGCGATGGCCGGCGAAGTCACCAAAGCACTTGTTGAGGGCTCAGAGACAGGCTTCTGAGCAGCAGATACCGGCAGAATGATCGCTGAATCTTTTCGGCCAGCATCTACAAAGCTGCCTTGCACGATGGCTGGCTGAGGCACTCCTTGCACGACCGCAGCTCTGACATCGCTGTTCGGAGATATGGGAGCTTCGGCTGAAGATGGCGAAGCTTGGCCGCTTGCCAAGGACCAATGTATCGGTTTGGGTGAAGCAGGTCGTGAGCGGGCCAAGTTGGACATCAAGAAGCCGGCACGTGAAGGCGAGGGCGACGGCAGAGGCGAAGAGTCTTGTGGACTGGACACATTGTCTCTATGCGGCGAGGCTGTATGCTTGTGCTGTGAGGGCGGGTACGGGGCTTTAAAGACGGTCGCATTGGACGGCAGTGCCGGTGTATGCTGTGAAGAGGCTACCGAGCTCGAGCGCGAAGGGGCTGCAGGACGGGACGGGACATCGGGAAGGTCGTAAAAGCCGTATGATGTGGTGCGAGGGGAGTAGGGCACAGTTGGGCGACGAGCCTGCGTGCGGGAATCTGAAGTTCGTCGGTCATGCAGGGGCACTGGAGAGCCTGCTTGCCATGTGTCACGATGCCGGCTCTGCTGCTGGCTGGCAAATATGGAAGGCGAAGCGGGTCTTTGCGAAGAATGACCGGCAGCAGATGACGGGCGTGAGTTGGCAGGGGAATGTTCTTCAAGGGTAGCTTCGACAGATATAACGCTGGCAGAACGAGTCTTGCTCGAATTGCGATACTCGAGCTGGATTGTCGTGGTGGTCGCATTATTGGTATTTAGGGATGCTCCCGAAATGGCAGAGGTAGCAGAGCTTGAAGAAGTCGCGGAGCTGCCTGATGATACGGCAGAGGAAGAAGCCACGGATGCCGACCGCGACTTGCTGGAAGTGAAGGAGGATGAGGAAGCGATGGAGCTAGCATCGTATAAGGACGAGATCTTGAAGCCGCCATCAGGAGCCGCTGTAGAGCTGTGTGCTGTGTGGTTGCTGTTCGTAGATGGCATGGCGGTCAGCGGCGTCGTGACCGCATGCGAGGATGATGGTGCTAGGGGAGCAGCCCGGCCATTGGGCTGAATACTGAGCTGCTGGTGGTGGCGAGAATATCGTGATGCATGAGAAGAGCCCCAATCATCTGCTGAAGCTGGTATTCCAGCTTCGTGACTGCTTTCTACGCTTCCTGATGTATCCGCAGCTGACGTCGATGCTGTCGGGATGGCGGTAATCGTCGCAGCGGTGAAGGTGGGCAGAAAAGCGGCGTTTGCCTGTGGATTTGTGTCTCTCGCCGTTTGGCTGACGCTGGCCTGCCTGCCACGGCCTGCTGTATATGCCGATGAAGCAGCATGGTCGTTGGCTGCTGCGCTCACAGACTGCTGCCTGGAGGCGTGCGGCCTGCGAAACTGCTCCTCGATGCCAGGCGTAGCAGGAACAGACGAGTTGGATGAACTCGACGCCTGTCTCTCTCGTGCAGCAGACGCTGCTGCTTTCGCAGCTTCCTTGAACAGCTGCAGCGAGACAGAGGCCTTTCTCGATCCACCGGCCTCTTCGTCGCTTGCATCGCCAGCAGATTGGCTTGCAGGGTCGCCTGGCACGGCCGTCATGGCCCTGCTTCTCTTGCCTGACCCGTTCTTGAGCACTACAGGACTGTCTGGCTCGTCGTCATGGTCCTCTCCGTCGTCCTCCTCATCGTCCTCGTCGTCTTCATGGCCGTGCTCGGTGTCGCGGTACGAGATCTGCGCAACTCCAGGTGACGATGCGTAGGCGTCACCGAGATTGTCGTCCAGCTGCGCGAGCGCCTTCTTGCCTGGAGGCACAATGCTCAACGGTACTGCGGGTGGTCGTGCTGCTCCCGCTCCCGCTGCAGCCGCCGGCGCTTGGAGGTCATCGTTGCGGTGAACCGGAGGTTCATTCGACTCTCCTCCCATGCGCCTGAGCTCGGTGAACGAGGGCGCAACGCAGCAAGCAGCCTGGCGTATGCTTGGTGCTGCTGGTGCGTAGGGCGCGCTGCCGTGTCAGACGAGCGTGATTATCCCGGCTATATCGATGCGTTGTGGACAGAAAGGCGTCACGAACGGGCGGACGCAAGGTCAAACGAACGTGCAATGGCGAAATTACACAAGCAGCAGCCTTATTTGGGGCAGGCGTCGGACGGCAAGCACGCAATCATGGTTCATGAACGTGACATCTCATCACCAGGCGTACAGACACACTCAGGCCGGCTTCTGCAATTGTACGAGGAACTTGTCTGGCAAGTCGCCACCAACTGCGCCTGTCAAGGCCGATGTCTCGCTGAGTAAGCAGGGCGACGAATGTCAGGGAGGGCAGCTCAGCATTTTATAGTCGTCAGAGAGTGCATATGAATATCCAGATTGTACGCTTGTCATTGCGGTCTTGCAGCAAGCGCGCTTCTAAGGTCAACTCGCACAGCCTTTAAGAAACACAACGGGCAGAACGGGATCCCGTCCGAAATGTAGAGGACGAGAAAGGCCCAATCGCCAAAGCAGTACAGGTGTTTTAAGTTGAGGGGCGGGTGAGAATGGTAGAGGTACAAGGACAGACGACCTTGGAGAAGCAGGTCTTGCAGATGATCATCCGTCCGGTCGGAAGGGTTGGGAGCCGCTGCGATAGCAGGTGAAGTGGTCGCCCCTCAGAAACCCCATCACTCGTGTGTGCCATAGAGCGGGTAGTGCGTCTTTCTTCACATTGACGCAGTTCACGACGAAGCGATTGCCCCGCTTAGAACTTCATGAGGTGTGGGAACTGTCCCTTTGACAGCGCAAAGTCCGACGAAATGTACTTTGCGAGGTGTTCTGTCTTTTCGATGGCGGCGATCAATGCCTTGTCGACCTTCTTCTGGTCCTCGCTCTTCTCCTTGGGGAACTCCTTCTTGGCAGCAGCCTTGTCCTCGCCGTCCTTGCCGAAGAACTCCTTCTCGCTACCAGAGCTGCGGCGCTTGCTGTCCTTGCTGAAGTAGCTGTCGTTGATCTTCTCGTCGACCTGCGAACCCAGAAGGACTGTTGTCAATATCATGCCCAATGTGAGTGTCTTGTGTGAGAAGGCCTCACAGTCACAGACGAGATGTCAACCTTGGTAGAGGTGGCAATGACATAAGCCTGGTTGACCCGGCGCAAAGGAACGCCGTTGATCTTGTATGGGCCAGACACGAGCAAGAGGCCAGATGGCAGCTGCTTGAGGAAGACGACCCGCTTGCCACGAAATCGGCCAGCGAGCAGGATGAGGACGGTGCCAGGGGTGATGGAGGAGCGGAGCTTGGCAGTCGTCGCGGTTTTGCGGGCGACCTAGATGCAAGAAAGACCGTAAGTACAATTGTCTCCCTAAATTACTGGCTGCTGCTGGGCTCGAGGGGCCAGGAGGATGCAGCATGTCGAAGCGAGCAAGCAACACATGGCCGGCAGACGCTTCGAGTTCGACTGAGACGGCGCAGCAGCAGGTGCAGATGCACGAATGCAGATGCACGAATGCATCACTGCTGCACGTCCAGCTTCCTCTCCGTCGGCCATGTTGCTTCTCGCTCGTCATGCGTTCATTTCCTAGCATCCGTGTCCTCCTGTCCTCGTCCAGCTCCCCAGCCCAGTCCGACCTCGTCTACCCACCTTGCGCTTGGACTCGGGTGCGTTGTCGTAGAACTTGGGTCCCTTGACGGCAGCAACAGTGCGCTGACCACCGTTGTTCTTGCCTCCGACCTGCTTGCTCTTTGTGGCAGCGGCCTCCTCTGCGGGTGCGGCCTTTGTGCCCTTCTTGGGCACCTTGGACCGGCGGGCCCGCATCTGCGACCTCGAGAGGCGCTCGACGTTCCCGGACAGCTTGTTGTTTCCGGCCATGATGCTTGGATAGTGCGCGTATGCCACAGAGGATCCTACGAGAGGTGTCTGACGCTCCAAGACCACGCAGGCCAGCGGCCCCCAGGCTGCCCGATCGAGGTGGAAGAAAGTGAGCCTTCCTCAAGATCACGTGCAGGACCGGAAGCAGGCGCAAAAGAAGAAGAAAGAAAGCGACAGAAGTGGAGGCAGAGCTCGGTGTGACTGCCTTCCCACAACAACCTCGTCCTCTGCTGTGACGATCAGCTGAGAACCCGGCTATCCAAAGTGCGATGTGCGAAAAAGCCCTCAATCCATCCGCTGGACAAAATTCTATCGCGAGAATGAGAAAAAGCAGGACACGGTGCATTCCCATTACAATCTCAACATGTACAGTATGCCGACGAATGCGCTCAAGCTAGTCGTTACATTGACGCAGTGAAGCAATGAGAAGTATGAAAAACGATGTGCGAATCCGAAAAAAAAAAAGTACCGCCGAGGGCTTGTCGCCCAAGAACCGAGGGTAGTGGAAAATTGCGAAATGAAATGCGTATGCCGACGGAGACGAAATGTATGTATGTTTCGATGGATCTTGTTCACCAGAAGCCAGGTGTGAGTGCTGCAGGATCGCGGTATTGAGTTTTGCATGATTGGGTCGGAAGGAGCACAGTTGCGCTCGACGCTCGAGTCCGATTGGATAAGTACACCGCTACTTGGCAGCTGCGAGATTCTCCGCGCCGCCCAGCGAGTTGCGTTGCGTCTGCTTGTTCTTCTTTGCCCATCGCAAGCCGCACTGAGCAATGGGTCGCATGTCAGTATGGAGTTTCAAAGCGAGACATAGCTGAAAGAGAACCCACAGCATTGCACAAAGTTTTGGGGCCCAGCGGTCCTCTTCGCCATTCCGGCGAGTCCACTGTACCACAGTCTCGACAAACGAATTCTCCCTCTTCCGTGCGTTGCTTTTTCGGCTTCTTCTTCTTATCATCGGCGCCTCCATCTCCTCCAGCAGCAGCGTCTCCTGCTCCTTTGTTGGTCGAAAGCGAATTCCCGCCAGCGCCGCTAGCGTTGCCTTGTCGCGCGTGCTGCGATATACCAATGCCGAGTGCGCCGTACGTGTTGCTTGTTGACGGGATCAAGCCTGCACTTGAAACAAGCCCGTCACCCTGGTCTACAGGCCCGCCACGTGCCACGATGCCCGGAGGTACAGCAGAGTTCGGCGGCGATCCCTGATGATTGCCTCCACGCTCGTTGCCTGCTTGATCCGACTGCTTTGAATCTCGCAAGCGCGCCTGTGCTTGTTGCTGTGCAAAGACCCCAGACATGCGTGATGGAAAGCCAGAAATCGCACGCTCGCCATGAGTTTCGCCAAGTTGAAAGTTCGTTGAATCGCCATGGAAAGAGGCTGGCAGACGGCTAGATTTGGACTGAAAACTCGTAGCAACGGGCGGTGAAACCTCTTCTTCACTTTGATCACCTTCAATCTCTCTGTAGATGTCGCCCAACTTTTTCCGCAGCTTTTCATTCTCAATCTTGAGCTCCAGAAATGTATCCAGTGTTGCGTTGTTTTTAGAAGGGTACGGCCGTGCCATTGCAAAGAAGCACTTGCAAAGCTTGGCTCCGAGCCTAGAGCCCGACTCGCCCGACTCGTCATCGCCATCCTCAGCAAGCTCGTTCACATTGCTGTCGTCCGAGTCCGAGTCTGCGCCCATCCTAGATTCCACCGCTGCAGGCGGGCGAGCAGAAGTTTTTGGAGGCGCAGATGTGTAATACGGCTGGCCCGTCACTTCAAACAGGATTGTAGCCACATCGGCAGGTGCACATGCCATCGTAACATCGTTCTCTTCTTCTGCTGATGGCTGCTCAGCCACTCCCTCTTCGCCATCTAGCATCTCCTCCTTCGGCAAGCCAGTCACGGCAGACGACGACGTCCCAGGTTTCCGCCTCATCCGGTAATAGGTCGTCAAGGTCTGCTCATTCATGATGGCGAAGTTGAACTCCTCCAGAAAATTCTCAACATCCTGAGCTTCCATAAACTCGGTGATAGAATGCCCGACCATTTCTTCTGGCGTGTGTCCCGTAAGATCCGTCACAGAGGGCGAAACAAACAGCAATGTACCAGACGGTGAAAGTACGTGCAGGATATCTTGCATTTCCTCCACTATCCGCTGCGACCAATTCTTCCGCTTTGTGAATTCAGACGTTGTGCTCGAGCCTTTGGAATTCGCCGACCGACCAGACGATGGGGCCACGGGCTCGTGGTAGGCGTTTTGTTGCTGTTGTTGCGCAGTGAAAGATGGTGGAATACCAGTCGGCTTTGTCAGACCGCCTGATGTTGTGTTGCTTGCAGCTTGCGACCGACTTTTGTGGTGCCGAGATGCTGGGGACGAGTGCTGGGCAGACTGTCCATGGGCGTTGGTATTACTGGGCGCTATACGAGGCCCTGATGACGACGCTGGGCGACCATATGAAGTGCTGCCGGATGCAGTCTTCCGGTCGTGATGGCTACTGGAAGCTTCGGTGGAAGAGCCCCAAGGGAGTAGATCCATCTTGCCAGGTGATGGTGGACCAGCGCGTACAGATCCAAAATTGTCCGAGGTAGTGCGTGTACCCGTCGATGCATCATAGTGATGGGGCTGTCCGTTCATCTGCTGCGTTTGCGGCTGTGACTGCTGCTGCTGTGAGCTTTGCTTTATAGAAGACGGTTGTTGTGGCTGAAGTATGGCAGGTTGTGGCGGTGGAACTGCAGAAGGTCGAGAAGAAGTGGAGGCATACTGGGATTGCGCTTCTGGTTGTTCGGCCTGCTTGGCAATAGGAGCGATTTCGTACGTATGATGGCACGAGCGTCGTGCGCAGTGTAGTGCAAGCGCGGGCATACGGCGAAAGAAAGGAGATACCGAAAGAGGCAAGGCAGAGAGGAAGCAGATACCGGGAAATCACAAGTCAGCACAGGTCTGGCATTGATACGCGCACTGACGATGCAGTACAAAAGCCTACGTACAGCTTCGTACGCTTGCTGAGAGGGAAGACCGCTGCCTGACTGATCCATGTTCACGTCCTGGTCTTGACTGACATACGGTTGCGTGGGATACTCTTGGTTCTGAGCATTGGGATAGCCGGACGAGGACTGCCGCCGCCCGCTCGAAAGGCGTCGTGGTCGCTCCACCTCGTCGTGTGAACGAGCACTGCGCGGCTCCTTCTGCTGCTGCTGCTGCTGAAAGCCAGACGTGGAAGCGGCAGGCTGAGCCGCGCTCGGTAGTTGATCGAGCTCGGAAGTAGAGCTTGCTGCAGGTTGAATGGCCTGCTGAGCCTCGCTGTACGGTGAAGCCATGCCGTCGTCGAGCATTGGAAACACCTCTACCTGACTGTAGCTTGCAGGCACCGGAGATCCACTGGCTTGATGATAAATCGAGGTGCACAGCTGACTAGGCTGTGGCAAAGGCGAAGGACAACAGGGTCCTAAAGGCGAATTCTCACAGCTAAATGTGCCAGTTGTGTTGCACTGCGAGGTCGCGAGCACGAGCAGAGGCGGGTCTTGAAGGCGTCAAGCTGTCTTGCAGCCAGTCTGGTCTAGCCTACGCATCCACGCTCAACTCCGTCGTGGTGCGTCTGACCCAGCTTTACGCGTGATCTTCACAGTCGAGTGGACCTCTATATCCTTCGCAGAAGAGAAGGCAGGGTCTCTGAGTCTTGGAGACGACGTTCTCTCTGCAACGCTCGTCGCTGTTTGGCTAGATTGACAAAACGCATCGAGCCAGGCCGCCGCGAACGCGTCGTAGCAGCAAAACGCGCCCTGCTGACCTGAGGCACTGGAGATCGCGAGCATCGCAGATCGGGCTGACAGGAGCGGCGACTTATGTGAGCCCGGCAGCATGAGTTGCGAAGACGGGTAACTTACAGCTAGCTGACTCGAGGACGAACGCGCGACTGAACTGACGGGCCCGCATACGCATGGTGCAATGCACACTTCTGGTCGGCAGGAGCACAAGAAGTCAATATTGCGAATTGCGGGCTTGATAAAACTCTGCACGAACAATCGACGATGCCAGTCGTTCAAGTTGACCGTGAGCACAGATTTTGACAAGTCTCAAAACTAGGTCCATGAGTCGGTAGTACTGTACAACATCACATCCTACATCACTGCAGCAATCTCCAACTCCAAGTCAAGGCACATTGGCTGCTATCAGGGTTGCAGCTGGCTTCGGCTGGCTTCTTCGCGACTCCTACCACTTGTTGTTGATACGCTTGCCTTTCCTCCACACATGCAGCTCTGTCACCCATGGAAGCTGGTCTTGGCCGTTCGCAAACGCCATCCCGCGAGACATGACTGAGCGGAAGTTCTTGCCAGGTGCGATCTTGCCAAGTACATATGGCTCTCGAGTCTCTATTCGTGTAGGCACAGGTATCGAGCGACCGACTAGAGCTTCCATTCCTTGCCAGGCAAATGTGATGGCCTCCTTTGCACCAGCAGGGACACCGCCCTCGTCGAGCATCATAATTTTGGCTGAGGTGAAAGCAAGGTCAGCAGGCGGCAGTTGTTCTGCAGAGGCTGGGCACGACGCTCACTATTTGGGAGGTTCGCTTGCAGATACTCTGTGATGTTTGGGTTGAAAGCACCGCCGCCGCACATGAACAGCTCGTCGATATTCTTCCCAGCAGGTGCGTATCTCCTATAATGGTCGAGGATTGCTTGCGCTGTTATGCGAGTAATGGTAGCGACAACATCATCTTGGCTCAATCCCTTGGCTTCGGCTCTCCGAATTAGATCGAAGGCAAGAGTATCCCGAAAGACTTCGCGTCCAGTGCTGTCGTCGTAGCTGATAGCCTCAGCAAGAGTCTCGAGAAAATCAAGCTAATGACACTCACGTCTTTGGTGGATCCAGACCAAAGTAGAAGAAGGTCAGGAAGTCATCCACCAGCTCTTGGTCGACTTTCCCTCTCTTGCCCATCTCGCCGTCTTTGTCGTACTCTTGCTGCCCATTGGTGTAATGCCGAACTGCTGCATCGATGAAGACATTGCCTGGACCGGTATCAAAGTCATAATACGCCTCTTGGTCAAGCGCTCCGTCCTTGTCAGGTCCGATAAAGCAGACATTGGCGATACCTCCAATGTTTTGGCAGGCACGCAGCTTGGTAGGATGATGGAGTAGAAGAGCGTCGAAGAAGCCAATAAGGGGTGCACCCTGTCGTCCAGCGGCCTGATCACTGACTCGGAAGTCTGTAATGGTCGTGACGCCAGTTCGCGCCGCGATGAAGCATCCTTCGGCAAATGTAAGAGCTGATTTGACTTGACCTTCTTGTGGCATGGATAGAAGCCAGATGGTCTGACCATGCGAAGCGATAGCGTCGACATCTTGCATGGGTACATTGTGCTCTCTGCAGAAGTCCAGGGCGGCGCTGGCGAAAGCCTCGCCCAAGATGACATTGACCTCCGAAAGCTCTTCTGGAGTCGTCTTGTTGTCCAGAATCATCTTCATCACGCGCTTCTTGATTGTCTGTTCTAGCGGGATCTCTCCATACTTTGTAAATGGCATTCTCTCATCAGCCCAAGTCCTCCTTTACTGGTGGCAAATTCTGGGATACACCTACTGCAAGCAGCTCCATATTCATGGGAGTCTCTGGCGCATCTTGCCAGAAGTGGCAGAGAGTGCAGTCAATTCCATCCTGACAAAGACTTGCTCAATCAACAAGTGTGGCACAAAAGAAGATGAATGCTTGCTCACCATTGAAGTACCAGAGTTCATGCCCAGGACAGTGAAGTCCAAGGGCGTCCCACCGCCATTGGCGTGCTTATGGGTGCCGTTCTCGATAGCCATGACAAGGAACAGAAGTCTTTACGTTGATGGAACGTCGACAAGAGCAAGGAGAGGCTGCATCGCGTCTTTTTCTGCGCTTCCCTTCTGGTCACGGACCGAAAGAAGCGGCTCTGTTAATCTGCGAATCTCCAGCAGCTTAATTTACGCGAGTCTGTTAAACCGGTACATCTCGCCGGTCTTGCCACGGAGGGCCGCGGGAGCTCCACCTCTCTCCTCGCATCTGCTCTTTCATCGGATCTTCCCAAACACCGGGGTCTTCCGGCAATGGCCTCTGTAAAATAACACCCCCTCATTCTCTTCTCCTGATCTGTTAAATTCTCGGCAAA
Source organism: Cystobasidiaceae sp. HBUAS51001 (assembly GCA_003351005.1). Lineage (NCBI taxonomy): Eukaryota > Fungi > Basidiomycota > Cystobasidiomycetes > Cystobasidiales > Cystobasidiaceae > Cystobasidiaceae sp. HBUAS51001. Next base: position 167,203 of record QOZY01000092.1, on the reverse strand, counting down.
AAGCGCTGCCTCCCTCTGGGGAGGCTTTGCCCCAGCTTCTTAAAGCAAGCAAGACAACACACTCTCCTCTTGGTTCTCTTCCTGTTTCACAGACTGCACCCCCTCTCTGCCTCTTTCCCCTCCACATCTTCACCTGGCTGGAAAGCACTTCGCTTCAGCAAGTACCGTCATCGGATTACCGACCATGGGCTACTTGGACTTCTGGAAACGGCTCACGCCAGGCCAGCTCAACTTTGCGATTCAAGCATTCTCTTTGATAGCTATCTTCTTCGAAGGCTATGACCAGGGTATGCGCCAAAGGGTCCAGCCTCTCTGTATGCGATCTTGCCACTGACCATGTCTGTGTTTCGTCTTGGCACGGCTTTCAGGTGTCATGGGAGGCGTCAATGTAAGAGCAAGGGCCGCCATTGTATTCCAACAGTATTATCTCTAAACTTCCTCAAATAATAGGCTTCCCCAGATTACGTCCGAGAAGTCGGCATTGGCTTACCTGACGGTACGGTCACGGACACAGTGCATCAAGGAGGCATTGTCAGCATCTACTACTTGGGCTGCATCGTAGGCTGCTTCGCCGGGGGCTGGCTTGCTGATCGGTGAGTGTACATTACGTCGTCAAAGCCAGTATGCGAGGCTGACTTTCGTCTTCGGCGTTGTAGCATGGGTCGAATCAACGGTATCTTCATCGGGTCCCTCTTCGCATGCGTCGGAGGTGCTCTGCAAGCCGCCTCCCAGTCTTCAGATTTCATTTTGGTGGCACGAGTTATCACTGGCCTGGGTACCGGCGCTCTTACTGGCATTGTGCCAGTCTACTGCAGCGAGGTGTCTGGTGCACAAGAACGAGGCCGCTTCCTTGGGCTGGTCTTCATTGTAAGACCTGACATCGGTCAATCGACGAATCTGTGTTTCATCTGATCATCGTTTTGATCTTGCCAGGCCAATTATCTGGGTATCTCCGTCGCTTACTGGCTCGCCTTTGGCCTGGCCTTTGTCCGCGGCGACAGCGGAATAGTAGGCGATTCAGCTGTACGCTGGCGCTTCCTTTTGGCCTTCCAATGCTTCCCTGCGCTCCTGCTCGCTGGATTCGTGAAGATGCTGCCGGATTCACCACGCTACTTGATCAGCGTTGGCCGATCCGAAGAAGCCCGTGAAATCCTTGAGTCCATACGCTCGGGACGTAACATCGAGACTGAATTTGCGGAAATGACGGAAGCTGCCAAGAGTGCACATGCCAGTTCGCCTGTCGAGTTTGTCAAGATCCTCTGCGGACGCAACACCACCTCTGCCCCCCACATTGGACGTCGTGCCTGGCTGTGCATCTGGCTCCAAATGATGGCTTCGTGGACTGGTATCACAGGTGAGGTTCAGTGCATCTGCGCCTGAGAACGGCCGTAGCTGACGACACTTTCGTATCACTTTTCCTTCGGGCGTGCAGCTGTTACTGCATACTCTCCTGTCCTGCTCAGTCAGGCCGGCTACAGCTCAATCAAACAGAACGGTCTGGCAGGCGGTCTCAACACGATCGGAATCGTGGGAACCATCATCTCAGCCATCATCGTCGACAAGATGGGCCGTCGAAAGTGCTTGATGATGGGAGCGGCGGGCTTGGCTGCAGTCAACATCATTGCAGCCTCCCTTTATGAGGGATCCCGCGCTAACCCAGCCAAAGCCGCCTCTATCGCGCCCGCTGCGGTCACCATGCTCTTCCTCTTCAACCTCATCTACGCCTCGACTTGGGGAACAATCGCATTCTTGCTCCCGACCGAGTTCTTCCCAGCTCATCTCAGAGCTCAGGGTAATGGATTCGGGTGAGTCTTTTAGCAAGAATTCGTTGCGATGCTTTGAAGCATCGCTGACCAGTTGCCATCCTGCCGCAGAATCACTGGATGGGCTTTGGGCGTAGGCATGACAGTTCTAGTCAACCCCATCATGTTCGGAAACATCGAGAGCCGTACCTATTTCCTCTTTGGCGGTCTGAACCTTCTCTGGATCGTCATTGTCTACTTTTTCTACCCCGAAACAAAGGACCGAAGTCTTGAAGCCATCTCTACTATCCTCTTCACGCCAAGCTCTCCTACGTACAAGGCTTCGGAGCGCGCTTGGCACGAGCACAGCGATGGCAACATCCTCGCTGGCAAGGATGGGCACAGTCTGGCAGGGAGCGCTGGCAATGGTGAGAAGGGTCAGCCTGAGCACGTCGCTGGGCCTTAGCTTTGTGGCTGCGGTCCAATGTATGTATCCAGTAGAGGTTGGTGTAGCTCGAGACAATCAAGAGTGAATCATTGTGTTATTCGAGTTGGTTATCGTAATTGACCAGCAGATGAACCCCGACGACCAGCAGATGGTTCACTGAAGCCTGACCTCCACTACCACGCATTCGTCGTTGAATATTTGTCGACAGCGATACGGCGCTCTAACGACATTCGTGCATGTGCACTCGTGCTGCATGAATCGCCCCGTTGCTCTATCCGCTCCCCACCTCGCCCTCGCCGCTGCCCTGTCCTGATGACCAGCTCTACGTGCCTGCCTTGATGACACGCGCTGTTTACCGCGTACGCGACCGGACAAGAGGCACAGCTTGTGCTCGCTTGAACCCAACTCAACACACGGTGGATGTGACAGCAGGCAGGCATCCCGTCTTGCCTGGCTCTGAAGCTCGTGTATTCGCCATGTCGAGCAGCCAGCGCGGCGCGCTCACCCAAGGTGCAGCACGGACCGCAGCGAGACAGCAGCAACAGCAGCAACAGCAGACGTACCAATCAAACAGGCAGCCATCACTTGCTGGACGCTCGAGCGAGGGCTATGACCGTCGCTCCGACGACTATGACAGCAGCTTCAATGGGACCTACCCAGGCTCCGAGGCGCACCTCGTGAACAACAGCAGCAGCAGCAACCACTATAGCCAATACAGCCCATCAGGCTATCCACACGCTTTTGCCAAGATGCAGCAGCAGCAGCATCAGCAACAATCTCAAGCGAGTCCCAGCGAGCCCGCTCCAGTCGCCATGCGGCCGCTCCACGTTCAGACACCGCAGCACAACTATGCCACTCAATACAGGAACGACGCGCTTTATCGGCAGCAGGACTCGCTGAACAATTATGCCACGCCGCTGTCAGAGCATCCACACGACCGCGAATACTCTGCCTACTACGGCGACGACAAGGCAGAGCCGGGTGCGCCTGCGCTTGGAAACGCGGGTAATGGCCGACCCACCCACTTCGACAATGGCAGGGACGATGACGAGCTGCACGCCCGTTATGCGGGGAGCACAGGCAGCAGACAGCACAGAAACAAAGAGAAGCAGACATCTCCTAGCTTCATCAAGGGTGCCACTGGCGCAGCTGCTCCTGCCAACGAGAGCAGCACCGGAGGAGCAGGCGTCTCCTCCATCATCAAAGGCTATGGAACGCCACACCAGCTCGCATTCCTCTCCATCGTGCTGATCCAGACGCTAGCGAGCGCTGCAATGATTGCAATCGTATGGGTCAAGATTCGGAACGGCACTCCTAGCGCATTTGAAGGCCTTAGTGGCTTCTTCTCCGGAGACGATAGTGAACTCGCCCTACGTCGCAGAAGCATCACCGTCTATTTTGCAATCTTCCTTTTTGGAGCCATCTTTGAGATCATTACTGCGATTGACGCACTGCGTCTGAATAACACGATTCAGCTTATCGGCGTCTGTATCTTTGTGGTCGCAATGATGGTGAGCTCACTGTCTATTCCACGTGACTTTGCAATACTCGTGTGGGGCTTACTTCGCTCGCGTCTTTGCAGGTCTACGCCGCGCTGTTGGATGGCCAAGTCGAGCGAGCAATCTCAATAGCCGACGGGTATAATCCAGACCTGTATCCCTCGGTCCGCCCATACATCATCGCCATGCCAATAATACAAGGCGTAGCGGTCATTCTGCTCGCATACTTTACCTACAAGCTCTTTAGAGACTTTGGCTGGGAGGTTCTTCATCTCATTGGCGCAGACCGCAAGCTCAAGGTATGTCAGCGCCACGGTCTCAGAGTCTTTCACGGGGAATACTGATAAGGGCATTGCCACACTTTACATTGCAGCGGATATATACCAAATACCAGATCTTCGTTTGTCTCGTCAAGTTCGATGTAAGCCGATCAAGACGCTGCTTCCTGAAGATTAAGCTGATCCAGGCTAATTCTTTCCCTCAGTTCTTCTTCTTTGTTGGTTTCTCCCTCCAATATATGATCCTGGTGCTCAAGGTCCAAGAAGCAGAGGTGAGAAAAACAGTTGGGACGAATAGTCGGCGGGACAGCTGGAATTAACACACTATTTGCCTCAGTTCATCGTCACAATCGTGGCCTTCCCTTTCACCATCCTTGCGCTGATACTCGCAGTCATTGCAGTACGGCGCGAGATCCGCTGGTTGTCTTATATCATCTTCATCGCCGAAATCGCCGCCTTGGCCTATTTCGTGTTCAAATTTTTCCGTCTCTTCCAAGACAGCCAGTCGTACCGCTATCAGACATCTCGCAAGACATTGGCCGTCTTTTCAGCTTGCGCAATAGTCATGCTCATTGCTACCTTTTGGGTCAGCATACTCTGCTATGTCAACTATGGGCAGGGATTGAAAACCACCATTCCTGGCTATTTTGGCGAACATAGAGCAAGCAGACGCCAGCGCTTGGCGCGGAAAAATTCGCAGAGCGTAGGGGGAATGCTAGACGAGCACGCGACGAGAATGTCGATCGATTAGTACTATCGGTGTGCTTGTTGCCATGACAAGCAGCAGGTCCCAGAGCAGTCCCGTTTAGGTCAATCACAACGTAGTATGTACAGTAGACTGGCACCGCCCCTGATCATGTATTTTGAAAGCATCGTGAAGCCAATTATTAGCCTTTCAGAAGTGACCGAGATGCTCCAAGACGCAGCGCAACGGAGAGCAGGCTTTACAATCTCTGCCATGAACGCTGCGATCAATGACAAGTGATTACCGTTGTGCTCTCCAAGACATCTATGAATCCTGCCATTCTAGCTGTCCTACAATAAGCTTTGTCCGCGGAAGCTTGCCCGGCAAGGGCGACAGAACTGTGTACTTGTATTTTGGCACATCGAGATTTGTTCTGCAGATCCGCATGAGGGCGTCAGTATTGAAGAGCGCTTAAGCAGCTCGACTAAGTCTTATCACTCACATGTGCACAAAGCCCATGACCGGACTGCTCGCAACTTCAGAGTCCTCGATGGCCTCGTCTACGAGCTGCTGCATCTCTTCTTCGGTATAGTCGGCATAAGGATCTTCGTCGTGCTCTGTTTTCTCTTGTTCTTCCACTTTCGCTTCAATATTGCCGCTCGCTTCCGCCGCAGTGCTCGCTTCAGCAGCAGCGACTGCAGGAGCAGGCGTCGACTGTTCGGGCTGTGCGCCCGGATTGTCTGCTGCGTCCTCGTCTTCCCGCTTCACGCGAACTGAAGGCTCCGCGAGGACGGCAGGCACCGCAGCCTCTTGCTCTTGTGAGGATGTCGATGTCTGAGCAGCCATCGTTGGCCCATCTTGGGTGTAGATGTCTTCTGTGACTGGAGCTTCCGGAACGGCAGTAGGCTCTTTTGAAGCTTCTTTCACGGGAGGCGGCGGTTGTAGCGGCGTTGCTGTCCTCTTCCGCTTCTTCGCTATCCGACGCACGCCCTCCACTTGGGGCAGCGCACATATTTTGTTCATAAGCTCGCCGGTTGAATCTGCTTCCACAGGACTGATTTCCACCAGCTGCGTGTCTTTGATGCTACGCTGATGCCCGATAGGTAGCGCCGACAAGGGTACAACCGAGTCTTCTCCAACACGATTGATGGACAGCACTGGGAATGGAATTGACATGCTGTGCGGTGCAAGCATGCCGAATGATACAGCAGGCCCGCCGTAGAAGTACGAACGGATCTGTGCAGCTTGCAATCTCCGCTTCGCTGCGGCGTCCAGCGCTGTTGCCTGAGCAGCATACTGCATATCAGTCATGCTCGCGACAAGATTCTCGAAGCGACTCACTCCGCTGTTCTTGGGTACCCGCACAACGGTCACTGTCTTGTTGGTATTCAAGAGTTTCGACATCTCTACCTGCAGCCTTTCGTTGCCAACGACAAGGAGGACATTGACTAGCGCGGCAAGTTCAATATTGTCTCTTTTGTGCAGCCTCTAAGACCAACTTACTCTCAAATTCCCGCACAGCCCGACTGATCCACTTATAGTTTTCCTTCTTCACGAATTCTGCCGGTGTGTCGACAATCATGCCTCCTCGCCAGAGACCTTCGTCGCTACTTTGCTCGACCCGCCGTCTTGCACAGTCTCCCAGCTTGGTAAACAGACTGTCCATGAGCCCTTCGTTCTTGCCCCATTCTGTCGTACCGTAAAAGAAGGAGAGGCCATTGTGCATTGGCGCCAACGTATTCAAATTTGGTTGAGGCTCCCACGAGGGATTGGAAGAGGTGGTTTGTTGCGCAAGCGGAGGAAGAGCGGTACTGTGAGTTGTGCCAAAGGGGTGAACAGGCGTTGTGGTTGGGAGAAGACTATTAATGGGTGCGGCTGAGAAGGTGCCAGGCACGGTGAATGCGCCCTATTTGGTTGTGTTAGCATTCTATTTGCAGAAGAGCCCCGTGGAAGATTTACTCACGTCGGTAAGGTCGAGATTGACGAAGAGAACCTTGCGCCCGAAACCGTAGTCGGCCCAGTCGCCATCGCGTCTGGCTTTTCCGGTTCTTATAGCCCAATTGATCAAGCTTTTGCAGAGCGTACTCTTTCCGCTCCCATCTTCACCGACTACCAGAACTCGCGGACCGTTTGTCTCGTCTTCCTGAAGATGCAGTGGTTGCGCACGTGCAGGATCGTCGTACGGTAGACAAGACGGAGGAGGTCGGCAATTGACTCGTAGATTCTCGAGAGCAAGGTGTGCGTTGTAATGAGATGGGAGCGGAGTCTCCTCGGCTACGTATTCTGTCGAGGGATGGCCTAGAATGTGGAAACGAGCAAAATGGCAAGTCAGTCTCAGGTCCGTGTCGACGAAGGCTGGGTTTCTCTGCAGAGGTTTGACAGGCCTGAAGCAGCATGCGGAAAGAGAGCTTTGTCTGTGCTCATTTCAGTCTAGCAAGACCAGGCCATCACGGCTTGCGACAAGCTGCATGAGTCGCATTGCACCGCGAGCGTGATCGAAGCATGCGAACCGAGTGTTCGAAGCAGGCATGGCCAGCGACAGGCAATGAGAGTGGTAAAAGTGAGCTACTCATCTCGAGATCACATCCTGTCCACGTAAAGATGGCCGCTTTGCACTCCTCAGCGAGCGGGTTCTCGAGACCCGGCTGCAGCTCAAAGCCAAACAGCTCTGCAGTCCCGCCGAGCAACTTGACGCTGCACGCCTCGTGCCGCTCCAATTCGATGCGCAGCTCGTGCAGCGGAGGGACCTGCACGACCCGCGGCGTGGGCGGCTGTGCCATTCTTGCTGTTGCGAGGCTAGCCTTCGATGTGGTCGAAGGTAGAAGTGGCAAAATAGTCAGGGCGAGCATGACATTCTGGATGGCGGCCATATAATATATTTAATTTGATCTCTCCTCACGTAGTGTGCACATTCTGACTGCTATAGACACGGCGTACTTCTATCCTTCATTGGGTTGATTGAGGGAGTTCTACAGAATGGTTCGCAAGACCTGCTCAACATCCGGCTTTGGGACGTCTCGGAAGAGCTGGCTCTCGAGGTCCTTGTCGTCCACCTCCGTTCCATCACGGAGATACAGAGCGCGCGGCTTCTTTGTAAAGTCTGAGCCTCCTTCGTACCAGATACGGGTCAACGTGAAGGTGGTGGCATTGGGAGCTCCCGCCTCCCATGCCTTTTCCTCGCTTGCCCGGAATTCGTTCAAAGGCAGATAGTTGACTTCTAACGTCTTGCCTTCCACCTTTTCGAGAGACGAAATGATTTCAGAAGCTTTTGCATCAATACTGCTCACGCGCAAAGTAGCATTGGCGGAGGCCTCCGGTGTCAGAAGACTGCTTAGGACGTCTGTGTCGGCCTGATCAGCAAAGGATCAGGGGATTTGAAAAGCGACGAGGCTAGCTCACAGCGACCTGTATCAGCGTATGTTGTGCCAGAAATCCTCGGCTGCTGAGACGGGTTCTTGGACCCAACGGCAGTGAAGCTAGCATTCTGGCGGTCGTATCCAACCCCGCCGCGGTTGAAGATAAAAGTATCGAGGAAAGGGCCGGTGACGACGTACGTGAATTCCAATTTCCCATCTTTAGCTGTCACCAGAGCATGTCAGTCTCTGCCCTTGCATAACATGGCTTGCGGGTTACCCAATGCCTCGATATGTGCTCGCGCTTTGAGTTTGTTCTGATGTGGTTTCTCTGCAGCACAAATCGTCAGCGAATGGGCATCTTACTCGAATTTACCGCAACGTACCATGCGGAGAAGTGACAGGGTCGTACTTGATATCGGTTCCGTACTCTGTAGAAGACGCAAGCGCTCATTAGTGATTGCATGACAGCGTTGCAGTGGGTAAAAAGGACTCTACCGGATGGATAGAAGCGCCTAGGTTTCCCCGACGGCAGCTTGCCTAAGGAAGCCAAGATGTCTGCGAGTCGAGATTGAAGATGGAGTGCATTTCTCCCCAGAGCAGACACTATGGTGTCGAACTCTTCACATCAGAAGAACAATGTCAGCTTCAGCAAGCTTCCCTGTTGGCCGTTGTACCAGGGTCGACGATCGTATGTTGTCTGATTGAGCTCACCAGAAAACGTCGTCTTCAGCGTAGAATCATCGTTAATATCTCCTATGATTGCATCAACGCCCTTCTTGTCGAGGCTTTCGATGACGCCTTTCTTGCTCTCGGCTGTCGCTGGGGAAGTGAAGACAGCGACCCGCTGGAAAGAGCTGCGCGCGTTGGCGATGGCTGCAGTGATATGCGTCCCGATAGTGCCAGTAGCACCAATGATGAGTACGTTCCTTGCCATAGTGGAATGTTAGTTAGTAGGGAGGAGACAACTGTTAGGCCGGCCTTTGCCGGCGAGTGCCTTCCTAGTGTGCCGTGGTGGCGCCGTATGCGGAACCCATGGTGAGCGACGCCTTGAAGCATGAGTAGAATCTCCAAGACCATACATTCTCGTATATTACGTCCTCTGACGTGCTACAGCACATCACAGTGGCCTTCGTTGCGATCCCGCAGACAGCCTTGTCGCCCCCGATCTCGTCGCATTGACGCGTCGCAACTCGTTGTTTACTCTCTCCTTCTGCTCGACCGCCTCCACAAAAGGCATGACCAGCAGACGCAGCAGCGTACCTACGACATGCGTATACCGGCTATGGAAGAGGAGCTGAGCTGGTTCGAGCCGTCCTCATCGTCGGGCACGACCAGCTATCCTGCAAATCCAGGCATGGTGACAGCGCAACAGCCTTTAGGCGCACCTGCCATGCAATACGGACGACTGCCAGCGGGCCACCGTTCTCATTACCACTATTCTGGACATCCTAACGCAGCTCAGCATGCACCGCCGGATATGACAGGTCTCGCTGTCGGCGGACAATCCGCTTACCGCCAGCCTCAGGCAATTGGAACAGCATCGTTTCCAGCGCAGAATCAGTACACACAGCAGAGACAGCATCATTCATTTGCACGCCCGCAGACACCCGGCAACAAGCCCAACTACTTTCAAGCTATCATCGAAGGTGTAGCCAAGTACTTCATGCAAGGCCCTACCGGCACAGTCGAAGTGGATCCGATCCAGCATGGTAGGTTTGCAGCCAGGACATGCACATGGCTAAAGGACCTCAATGGCGATCTTTTTGCCTTGTCAGGTCTGATCAGTCCTGGCAACAGAGTCTCGTCGTCTCCGCTCAGAACGCCAAGGGCGCATTACTCGGACCCTTCGGCGACATCGCTTCGCGGCACTGCCATCATGAATTCAGCGCGTGCACATCCTTCTCCCAGCCATCCTCAGATGCAAATGCAGCAGTATGCAACAGATGACGAAGCGTTATATGACGATCTCGACGCCGACATCGACTGGAGCGGCGTTATGTCCAGCTCGCCCTCGCAGTTTCCGCCTGCACGCGTTACTATGCCAGCCAGGCCAGCACATAATCCAGCACAACAGACCTCTCAGTTGCAGAACGCACACGTGCGTGCACTTGAGCAGAAGATTGCACACTTGCATCAGCGAGCAACTTTTGCAGAGAGCCTCCTGACGAGATCTCATAACGCCTTTCCACCAACTCAGCCGTCACTCAGTTCAGCACAGATGCCTGAATCCAGTCCGATACCAGCTGTTTCGTCCGCTCAGATAACGCACGATAAGCCAGTCGCGGTACCGTCAGACCCGCCCTCTTTTGAATTTGATCACAATTATCGTAAAGGCGGCAGACAGCCCGCAGATTCGGCAGATGACGCGCAGAATGATGAGAACGAGGCAAAGTTGAAAACGCCGACTTCGCTTGAGCTCACCTGGGGACTACCCACGGCCGAAGGAAATACGGATGCCAAAGTTTCGGCATATGTGCCTCCCATAAAGGACGCACAAAACGTGAAGAGTGTGATGAAAGGAGGTTTGGGTAAGACACAAGCTCCTCTTCCGGGTTCTTTGACTGAATACAGCGATGCATTCGCTGCCACAGCCGATATATTCAACCAGTTCTTCAAGTTTACGGCTTTCAACAAGGTCCAGAGCGTTTGCTTCCCAATCGTAAGTCAGCTACAACCCCGTCACGCCTTTGTATCTCGATTGACATGGTTACGTACCACCTTGCAGATGACCACGTCCGATGAGAACGTTGTTGTTACCGCTCCAACTGGAGCAGGCAAGACAGTGATCTTCGAGTTAGCAATGATCCGCCTTTGGCAGACTGAAAAAGAAGGAGTGATTGTCTACATTGCACCAACGAAGTCTCTCTGCTCCGAAAGAGTGAAGGATTGGCAAAACAAATTCTCTAGCCTCCGGCAGAAGTGTAAGTGCTACATGCAACTAGAGCCAAAGCATTCTACCCATACTCACATCTTAATACAGGTGTTGAACTGACTGGAGACACGAATGAGAATGCGCTGGGCTCGGCCAAGACGGCTCGATTGATGTAAGCCATGTTGCGATGATCTCAGGCGCAAAGCTAAGACGGCCGGCAGAGTGACAACTCCGGAGAAGTGGGATTCGGTAACGCGCAATCTGAACGGTGGTACACCATGGTACGAAAGCGTCAAATTGTTCTGGTGAGTTGTGTGCTTTGACAAACTCTCATACGAAGAGTACTCAACCTTCGTTGAACAGTATCGACGAGGTTCACCTGCTAGCAGAAGCACGCGGATCGACATTAGAAGTCATAGTAAGCCGAATGAAGACCTGTAATCCGGAAATGCGTTTCGTTGCTGTCTCTGCCACTGCGCCTAACATCGAAGACGTAGCGGTGTGGCTCGGTCCGGGGAAAATCACCTACAAGAGACCTGTGATCAAGGATGCTGCCGGCGTACGCTTTCCTCCAATGGCTCGGGTGTACAAGTTCGGCGATGACTTCCGCCCGACACCTCTTCAGAAGTACGTGGTGCCAAACGCAGTCATCGCTGAAGCTGATGATCTTGTCAGACACGTACATGGGTACCCTGGCGGGAGCAAGTCTGATCAGGCTTTTGATGCCTCTCTGAATTATAAGTAAGTCGTCGAGATCTGCGGCGACGGCAAAAGCTGACTTTTCCGGTAGGCTACTGGACCTCATCGAGAAGTACGCATCTCGAAAACCCGTTCTCATATTCTGTAATACACGGAAAGGATGTACCACTGCAGCTACACAGCTTCTAAAAGGTAGCTGACCTTCCGTTCTGCGTGCTCGTCATCATCGGCGTGCTGAAGATATACATGATTTTCAGACTCCAATGAGAGATGCAAAAGGAAAGCCGGAGTTCCGCCATGGCCAATGCCAGTGGAGGCGAAGGTCGGCGGGTTCAAAGATCCTTCCCTAGCCGGTGTGTGAGGATTTCACTACTCAGAGACGAATCTAACACTGTATGACAGATCTTGCGGCCGCTGGTATTGGCACGCACCACGCCGGGATGGAATACGGAGATAGGAAATTGACCGAGTCTCTGTTCTTGAAGGGCAAGCACATCTCAGTCATCTGTACAACCTCGACGCTCGCAGTGGGCATCAACTTACCAGCTCGGATGGTCATTATCAAGAACACAAGAATTTGGGACGGATCGCAGGTTTGTCATTATAGCAAGACCCGCACGTACCGCCATGAACTCACTGTTGAGCTACCCAGGGAAAAGCAGTCGACTACACCGATCTGGATATTATGCAGATGCAGGGACGTGCCGGTCGGCCGCAGTTTGATACCCACGGCATTGCTGTCATAATGTGCAGAATGGAGGAGAAGGACAAATACGAGCGAATGGCTAAGTCGCAGACCATTCTGGAAAGCTGGTGAGTATCAGCCAGCGGTCGTGGCGGCTTTGCCTTCACTCACCCTTCGTCAGCCTGCACAAGTCCTTGGTCGAACATATAAACAGTGAGATCGCTACAAAAACTATCAAACAGCTAGACGATGCCTACAAGTGGCTGCGAGGCACCTTCCTTTACATCCGAATCCAGAAGAACCCCCAGCATTACCAAAGTGTCGTCGACCCGCTACTGGGTAGCGGTGATGACAGCGACCGAGACGAGGATCTGGTCGTGGCACCTAATTCTCAGGCAGTCATCTCACCCGAGAAGCGACTCGAGGAGATGGTCACGGAAGCCATCAAATTGCTCAAGGATGAAGGTCTCATAGAAAACTTCGAAGACGAGTTAGCCTCCACCAGCTACGGTGATATGCTGTGCCAGTACGCGATACGGCTGCCAACTTTTCTATCGTTGAAGAACTTGCCACCGGGCACGAGCGGCCGAAATCTAGTGAGCGGTGACAATAATGCGCTATAATCGTCATAGCTGAGGACTTTTGCTGCGTCCAGCTCGCCCAGCTATCGAGGGCTTCAGAGTTCTCGGAGCTCAAGTTCAGGAGCGGCGAAAAGCAGGTGTATAGCGATTTGAACAAGCGGGAAGATATCAGATGGCCGCTAGAGAAGATCAACGACTCTAGCGACAAGGTCAATATTCTCATCCAAGTACGTGCACACTTCTCTTCTTTCGAGCGGAAATTTCTGCTCCTTCCTAATTCTTGACATCATCTTGCAGCTCAGATTGGCAGGTGTGTCTTCGTGGGACATCAAGGTGCCTGGATCCAATCCTGGGGGCGAGATTGTCCAAATTCTTCAGCATTCAACGCGCATCGCCTCTTGCATTACGGACCTCGCTACCTACAACAAGGACTGCGTCATGTCCAAATCAGCGTTGGAACTGTAAGGCTCGGGAGGCAGCTGATTGTGAATGAGCTAACGGTAAGTTTCAGGTCTCGGTCTCTGAATGCCCAAAGCTGGGACCACGGCGCCAGTACCTTGTGTCAGCTGAGAGATCTCGGCATCAAGGTGGGTCTTGCGCACACTCGTGGAATGCTTTTGGCTAATGCGGCTTTTCAGGGAGCTGAAGCACTGGTGGCATATGGCATCAAAAGCTTCGCAGACATCCGCTCGAGCAAGCTGACTATGCTCGATGCTGCCCTCAGTAACCTGCGCAACAGGAAGCAGAACCTCGCGAGGTCCTTACTCGAGCAAGTAACCGCATTGCCAGTCTTCACAATCACCTTTGAAGGCGTTCGAGAAGAAGTCAAGGCCAGCGGCGTGCGTGTGGACTTCTTACTGAAAATAGGCCTTGCTGGCAACAAAGTGCAAACGACTCAAAAGTCGGGGAGTGGGAAGAAGCTCACAGCCGCTATCCTACTGTATACGTCGGATAACGCGGTTAGTAGAGTCTCGAGCCCAACAGCCCGGTGACTGACTGACAAGCATATAAAGCACCTACTTGCTTTCAGGAGACTCAAGGTCACTAGAATAAACGATGCGGGAGTTTCCATGTCAGCTGGTGCCACGCTTGTGAAACCGTCAACGAAGTTTATATGCGAGATTACCTGCGAAGAGTTCGGTAAGTGGTAACGGTAATATACGAGACCTTCTACCAGCTGAGTATGGTGTGCATGCGTTGTTAGCCGGTCTAGGCGTCTCAGCTACGCTGTTTCCCCAGACTCCCGCGTACAAGTATCCCATACCATTTGTCAAGCGTGTAGGTCATTCACTACCGAGACTGAGGGTGCGCTGCGCACTGAGGTTGCGATTCGCAGGACAAGACGGAGGAAACAATGATCGGTGACGTGCCCGGGAACGAAAACGACTGTAGGGCCCCGCCAAGCCTGCTTTGTAGGTCTGCAACGACTGACTGACATCTCGACAGCCGGCGACATGGTGCAGCAGGATTTCGTGAAGAAGAATGCCACGATGGCTCGCGCACCTGTTGCTAGCACAGATGCTGCTGAAGACTATCGACTTCCCAACGGAAATTACAAATGCAGGCACGCTTGCGTTGGCGACTGCCGCCACGCATGCTGGTGAGTCTGTTATTGCTTGGTCGAGAGCGCAGGTGTCTGACTCCTCCGTACTGCAGTGCTAATGGTTTGAAGCGGAAGCCAAAGGATCCTAGAATGGAAGTACAAGCGAAGAGAGCCAAGCTGAGTGACACAGAAGATGAGAAATTAGATCGGCCTAAGAAGAGCCGAAAGACGAAAGTTGCTGCAAAACGTAACGCTAAGCAAGTAGCGGCAAGCATGAAGGGCATAGAAGACCTGACAGCAACAAATGTCCGCCTCAAGCGTCTACCACGATCGCCCAAGCCAGCGAAGACAGGCGACAGCACAGATGAGGACATTTTCCCCTGGTTGCACGAGGCAGAAGCAGAGGACGAGTCAGACGATGCCTTGCCCGCGGTCCACGATGTCCTTGCAAAATACCGAAGTAATGTCACACAGAAACGTTCGGGGAGTGATTCAATTGCCCAAGATTCCGAGAGGCCGTCTAAGCAGGCAAAGCAGACACATTGGTCGGCAAAATCACCGCAACAGCCGGACGACAAGGACAGACCGCTGCTCCACGAGCGGGATGAACTGGAGAAAGCCGAAGCAGATCTTATCAGACGGCCCTTGAGTCCACGAAAGTTTGTGAACACCGTCACAGCCTCATCTTCGCCTTCCCCGCAAAAGGAACAGCTGCAAGGCAGAAATGCCGCGAAACCTAAGCAACCTCTGTTCCGACCGCCTTCTGAAGAAGAGAAAAAATCGCATGCCATGCGCTCTAATGCCCCTCAAGATGGTTCATCGGACAGTGAGATGGATGAGTTGGATGACAGTGACACTGGCGATACAGCAAACTGGATGTTGAAACATGTTGAGGTAACGGAATGATCACCCTTTACAGGCGATTAAATAGCTATTCCTTGCAATGGACTTGCCAATAAATTCGACTTCGCAGCGGGGCTCACCAAGTATTCAGGTCAGAAGCTTATGCTCTCGCCGTGCAGTCGACGTGAGGTACGCAGTGCGCAGCCACCGAGAGGCCTTAAATGCGGACAATTCCGTAACGTGTGCGCTGTCAGGCCCTTCGATCAAACAGAACTGTTCCCTCGCCGCACTGAGCCATTGTAGCGCTTGCGCTGCGTGATGCTTCTTGCTCTTCAGCAATCGAAGGCCGCAAGCATAGAGGAGCTGCGCCTCGTAGGCTACTAGCTTTTCTTGCCTAGCAAGACTGATTGCAGTGCGCATTTGCTCGAGATTGAGTTCACTGAGATTCGAGGGATCACGAATCCAGGCTGCCTTGAGGGTGTCTTGTATAACGAGACGGCTTGCGTCACTTGCGACAATGTCTGGTTGTTCCATGATGCAAGTAGGACAAGCACAGATGAAGCGATAAGAAGCTTCCAAAGTAGCACGCCTTACGTCGCTGGGCAACAATGTGTCAACATACATGACTGTGATTTCCTCACCTGCCGTGATCTGTCGACAAGCCCGCAATTGACCGGTGAAGGTCGGGTAATGGTGAAAATAGCTGCAATTGCGATCAGCACCGGACTTCCTGAGCATGCATACAAACTTACTTTGCGTTGGGCGAGCAAGAGTGGTTTGCTCGGCTCAGATTCGCATACAAAGCTCCATATTGGGCTCGACCTCGTCCGATCTCTGCTCCGTGCACGTCAACAGGTAGCATATTCGTACAGAGTATGCCAGGAATCATGTGCATGTCGCCACGACAGGAAAATAGCGATAGAATTTCCTCTTGTAAACTGCCTTGCAGCCTGCTGAACGCACTACGCCAGAAATCACCGGTAGCTAAACCCTGATCCGGAGCGACGAGCTTATTGATGAGTGTGACGCAAATAGGTCTAGGGGGCGGCGGTCAGCAGCATCCGCACGCAAAGAACGAGTTCGTATCACTCACCTTTCTTGCACTATCAGCTCGCCAGGCGAGAAATGTCACGGTTTGCGATCATTGCTGTCCCCTTGCTAGGAACACGTGCAAGACGGAAAGGCATCTGCCTCGAAGCAACGGCACCAGATTTACAAATTGTGGATCCTTCCAAATGTCTCATGAGCTTTTCAAGCTTGGTGATGTCATGATCAATGAGGACCATGCCCTGGTTTGTTCCAGTTCCGGCAGGTAGATATCCGACGTAGGGTGACTGCGGGAAGCGACGGTCTGAGAGGTAGATCCGAGGACACTCCTGGTAGATGACGAACATGTCTACAGCTGGTACTATGCGGGGTGCTACCAACGCAGCAGCTGTACCCTGTGCATGCAGCTTTGCGTGAAGTGTGAGCTTGTCAGATTTGGAAGCTTTGGCGTCCGCTTTTGTCGGAGAGCAGCTTCCAGTAAGCAGAAAGCCGCGCTTCATGGTGAGCTGGGTGGGTAGGAGCTATAAGTACCGATGTTGTTTCGGTTATGCTACTTAGTGTGCATGAACACAAGACAAGCCCAGCTCATCATTCCTTATCGTCAGTCGAGCAAAGATGTGGAAGCCGATCGATGAATCGATGAAACTTCCTGGAAGCGACTGGTTGCTAGCGCGATGATGTCCCACTGGGAGACACAATGGCACGAAGCAGTCTCTTGTCACAGCAACGAGGTTAGATTGCCCATTCGCTGCCATCGCCGACACCTCGTCCGCCGCTCTCATCGTAGGTCGGTGTCACTTTGGAGGCTGTCTTGGAATTGGCAGAATTGGTACAGCTTGATCTGGGAGAGTTCGCTTTCGAGACTGTGTATTCTGGACAGGGCCTGGGCTAGGAATAGCTACGACGGGTGTGGTACTCGCAAGGTCACGCCTGCCATTGCCGCTGGACCTCGAGGCATCGTACAAGGCCAGAACTTGGGACACCGTCAGCGACCTTTGCAGCAACACTGTGAACAGACTCACTTTGGTGATCTGAGGAACCATATAATTGCTCAAGTCGTTGAAGCGTATTGGCAATCACTCTGAATCGAAGGGGGTTCAGCGAAGAACATGGGCTCTCGAAAAGGCCTACTTACAAGGGCGGTGAGTCTGGCAGTGTGGCCGCGGCCAAGAGGACTTTCTGCCAGTCTATAGGCGGAGTGGCTGCGGTCTTGCTCTTGCTTTTGCTCTGCTTCTGGCTGTGCAGCAGATTCGCGTCCTGTAAATTTGTGCCGGTGACATTTGCTATCGGCTCCGGTTCTCGTTCAGTCTCCGCATCGAGGTTTGCACTTATCGAACTTGGGCTGTCCAGCTGTGGTGTCTGGGATGCGTCCATCTGCACGTCTGAGGTCCTCTTTCGCTTTCCCAGAAAACTTTTCTTGCCTTGATCTTTCTGTCTGACCTTGGGAGGCCGCCTCATGCCCACTGGCTGTCGCAGCTGAGCGATTTTGAGAAAGATTGCTTTTAAGGTGTGCTCCATCGACGGCAGAATGAAAGGGGACAGTGCCTCCAGAATATCCAGCACGAGATCATTTCGGTCGTGAGGGCATTCGGGTGCGTCTTCTGTAGGGAGTGGAATGACATACTTGGAAGTCTGAAAGACAGTCCTACGCCATTGCCCGACTGATTGCATGGTCGCTGGAAAGCCATTGTTCCTGTTCTGCAGGGCTAGCGACCGCCTATGTATATCGGAAAGCCCGAAAAGAATTTCATCGGGTAATGAAGAGGTGTGGAGGGTTCCTGAAACGAGAGCCTCGATCTGTTCGCATAGTACGGCCGAGCCGGTTCTGTTTGAGAGAATCTGATCTTCTTGAACTCTGCGCGGCCACAAAGACCAATTGTGCGCATTCTCTGCTAAGAGAAGCTCGAAATAAGGTATCTTGCGCCATCGTTTCTTGTCCGGACTACGCACGTCCAGCCGACTTCCGCGTATGTTGTCCCGAGCGTCAGCGGAGAACTCCCACCAGCACAGGGACTTTGCTAGATCGCAAGATTCTTCGGCAAACATGGTTTTGAGAAGTGAATCGTATGTCGTGATTTCGAGGAAGTCAAAGCCACTCTTGGATTGCAAGAGCTGACTGACGGTGGCTTCGTACGCCTGCTCGGCAGTCTGCCCGTCTTCGTTACTGTACGACGGTTGCGTATGCGGTATAGTCATGGTTCTTTCAGACATTGCAGGGTCTGCTGCACGCTGTTTGCCTTTGGCTTTTGATGAGAGCCCTGTTTGGGTAGCTGTCTGAGCTATTGGAGAGAGGACCGTATCCCATCCAGCTGATGGAACGCTAGGCTTGCGAGGTGTCCCTTTCTGCTCATCTTCTGAGAGTGGGAAGCGATAACGCCATCGATTCTGTGCGCTTTTGCTGCTTTCAGCGCGTTCCGTGGTGGTCTCTTGTGGCGTTGGCCGGACGGTGGTATCAGCATCAGAAGCTGCATCGCTCGCGCTACTTTGCGACATATTGTCCTCGAGGAGCTCCATAGCGGACGCTCCTGCGGGTATTGTTCGTCCGAACGAAGTATCGTCTTCCTGTTGGTATGCATGCCGGCGCAGTGTGGCTCGCTGGTCTCGATAGTCACCCGAGCGAGACAGGCTGGCGAGCGGCTCCTGCTTTGCTGCATGGCGCTGTGCTGACAGCTGCCACGAACAAACATCGCCTCTGCTGCTGCATTGCGTACAGGCGCGCGTGTAGTTTTCGTGACCGTCACATCGTGAGATTGCTTGTCTGCACGGGATGCAGATGCTGTACAAGAGCGACATCGTGCGCGGTGCAGCTGCGGGCTCTGTGAGAACGACAATATGGCTCGTACCAGGCCATTGCAGCTTTCTTGATGGCTGGATCTCCTCTTCAGTCTCCATTCGCATGGCGCTTGTGCTTGCTGCAGGCGGCGCAATTTCTTCGTCTGCACCAACGTCTGGCCGTCGGCCGCGATGAAAGTAACTCATGCGATGCCAGTCGGTCTTCAGCGTTGCGTGTCTGCGTGTCTAGACTGGGCATGGCGGGCTTTGCGAATGGTTGCAAGAACAACAAGGAGATTCGTTGGACAGAGAGGCGATCAGTCTCCATCACGTGCGGCTCAACTATATCTGCCTGAGAAGCGCTACCTTGACGGGCTGAGAAACCTGTCTGCTGGACGTCTCGAAGCTATAGCGACAACAACAATATAAGCAGGACGGCTGCGGCATTTTCCGCCTCTATACATTTGGCGAGTACTCCTAGGAGTGTCGCTCGCAGTAGCCACCTCGCGTTCCATCGTTCAGATGTACGCTCCTGCATCTGGAAAGCCGGTCGAGGTATCAGGCTGATTCGTCAAGAAGTCGAATGCAGAGCCGCCACTGAGACCAAGGTCGAAAGGCCAGTCGCTGAACAGATTGTTCGCAAGGAAAGGTTCAGTTGGCAGAGCTGACGCTCCAGCTCTATCGGGGCTGCTTGTTCTGTCGTCCCCGTTCAGGCTCTGGCCTGAAACAGGTAAAGCCACGCGCGCACTTTGAGATGGCGTGCTCAAAGCATGTCTTGTGCGATCTTCCTTCGGGATGATACTATGAAAGATCTGTCGATGTTCTTGTTCGGCAGATGCAGCTGCAATATGTCGATCGATTCGATCTATGTGTACTTTGAGTCTATCGCTCGTGCCAGCCGCAAAAGCTAATGTGCTCTCTAGCCCAGCTAGGAGATTCGACAAGGCAGACCTGAAATGAAGACATAGCGTCAGCAGAGCTACTACGTTGGTGCTGAAAACATCTTACAATACATTGCGGACTTGGAGCGAGGAATACTGAGACAGATGATTGCTTTGAACCATGCTGCCAAGCAAATTCCCGATACCAGCTAGATGATGTAGCTGTAGATGCGAAATGCCTGGTCAGCACCATATCAAGAGCAATTAGTCAGGTAGGAACTCGCTAGGGGTGCGCTGATGGCCAACAAGTATGCTGTCGGGATTCTACAGACTCCGTCGATAAGTTCGCCGGCGACTTGGCATTTCCGGTCGACAGGGGCTTCTTGCTGAAGAAGTGCCATTTTGAGTGTCTACAGCCGCATTACGATAATCTCAGCCATTGTATATGAGGGACCATGGTGTAACGGCGCTTACCTGCATTGTTACGATAATGTTCGCGGTCTGGAAGGTATATCGGTCCTGCTCGAGACTGCCTGTCATGGAATGCGATTCTTTGAAGACTGATGGAAGAATGCTGTCGTACATTTGCTGAATGTGAGCGAGCACATTGTCGGGTGCGTACGACGTTGGAAACAGGCCAGTAAAGATAGTGGTGATCTGCTGACTATTGTCGACGATGTGCTCGAGTATACGATATAGATCGGTCGTGAAATTCCAGCCACGCAGCCAAGATACACCTGGCGAAAGATTATCGTGCCGGTCGCCATCCTCTGCTAGAACTTCGGAAGGATAGGCCACAGCACTGAGGGCTTCACGATGCCGAATGATACCTCCAAAGACGACTGATGCGTAGATGTCCAATGTATAGATTGACCAGAACTGGGCACGTCCGTTCCAGATTAGCTCTGTGGCTCTGCAGTCATGCATGAAGCCTACTGACCAGTCTTCGTCGTTCATCGCGATCAACTTCGCTCAGAAGACTCGGCCATCTGCTCTCTTGGTGAAATGAATGCACCGCCGATAGGGTGAGGTAGCTGCCTAGGTGCATCTGAAAGTTGGAAAGGTCTGCGTTTTGCACAGAAAGGATCGCAAGGAGGGCATAGGTCCGCATGTAATTAAAGGAGTCGATGTGATCCTGTGCGACAGCTACGCCTGGGGGTATGGTGTTCAAGCAAGCTTGATACCAGGTTTCTGCTGGCACGGCTGCGAGGTTGCTATCGAAGTGGGACAGAGAAGCCTGATCTCGGATTCGCGCGGCTGCCAAAGAGCATACGGCCAGTGTGAGAGCACAAAAGCTACGATTGTTCTTGTGGAAGTTGCCCAGGACATTTGTTTTGAAAGCTGGCCAGTGGAAGAAGGGGAATCTGTATCACGTACGCCAAAGTAATGCGACAAGATTTCGTGTGAGCTAGGCGAAACAGCATGTACAAGTCCCAGAGAAGCGGTCCGGCTTACATTGGATAGACTATGCGGTGATATACTTCGAGCAGCCCATCCACGGTCTCATCAGTCGCCAGCGCTGGCCAGCTCCATGTCAGCCCTGGGGGTGTCAGAATTGCAGGACCATCGCTTGGCGGACCAGCGTGAGGTGGCGGCAAGAGCAAGTCCACCGCGGGTGACTGAGGGGAGTCTTCGAATGCGGAAGCAGCAGCCGGACGAGGCTGTTTGGAACAAAGATCAGCACATACATCGCTTCTATATCAGCAGGAAAACGTCACCGACACCCCGCTTCTTGTGTGGTCGATCAAACGTGCAGACAGTTCCGGCTGAGAGACACCGTCGACAAGCATGGCTGTCTTGCTCTATCTCGCACTGCGCAGAAAAGGCCATCAGCGACGAAGTACGACGTCGGTCCTGTCGTAAAGGGCCCACTTTCGTCCCAGACTTGTGGCATGCATCGCAAGCGCGCTGTTGCGTGCTTCTCTCAGCTCTCGGCGGCATGGGCTGGATCACTTCGCTGCTCACTGATGCTCGCTTGCGCTTCGTCCCAGCCTCAGCATGCTCCTCAGCGGAAGTAATTGTCGTCATGCTTTCCAGCTGGTCAGCCAACGCCCGGCCTGCTTCATCTTTCGGTGTCTGGTCTTGTGTGGAAGCAGAAAGAAGGCACTTCCTGGCACTCACGCACAGCTAATAGCAGCAGCACAACTCGGAAGAGGAGACAAGCTTACTGAGAAAAGTCTCTGATTGTCCAGTACAAGACCACGAACTAGACTGATGTGCTAAGTGTCAAGTCGCATTTACAGATACGCCCTCGCTCGGCAGCCACATGGAAAAGTCGAGCAGAAATACTCCACCAGCTACCGAGCGGTCACGACGATCAAACCTGAGCATGGCTGCACTAGTCTTCATCTCTTTCAGACCTTTCACGTCTGGCGGAGGCGTTCCCAAACCGGTACGGCAAAGGTTTATACAGATTGTACCACGCTTGTCTGCCATTCGTGCGAATCGCATTCATTGGGCTGCATAGAGCGAGGGCTTCGTGCGACAATACGTCCGTGCTGACTTTCAGTGTCCCAAGACTGTAATATTGCAAAGTGTCTGCGGTGCGTGGGTGTTTTCCGCGTTTTCGAAGTGTCCGGAGGTCGGGCAGGTTGCCTTTAAGCTACGCAGGAGCGCCGTCTCAAAGGACGTGTGATTGAAATCACAAATTTAAACTTGTATAATGAGTGGAATGTGTTCTCGGTGATTACCTGGTGCAATATCGACGATATCATGATACCTGTAGGTCGTCGATACGATGAGAGTGGCGGCAATTGGAACGTGGTTGAAGTCAGCCATTCAGGCGGGAAGGCGTGCAGAGAGTAAGCCATCGACTGCATACAACTGCCTAGTAGCTTGGACACTGCAGTACACGAGCTTGACACTGTGCTCAGTACGAGCCACACTTAACCTCGCATCCTCGCGCTCCCTCTCTGCTCTGCACGCACCCGGCCAATCGACAGGAACGCCAACTCGCCTCGACCGAAGCGCGCCAGATACTCTGCAAAAATGGCGTACGTGACGTGTCTGTGTTGATGTGACGCGCCTCGCCTCTGCTGACCTGCTGCGTCCCATCCGCGCTCGGCGAACCTGCCTGGCACTCGCGATGATCTCAAACCTCGCCAACTCAACCACCTCTGGGCATGTGTGCGCGCCGCCTACAGCTCTGAACTGTGCCCCGTCTACGCGTGAGTTAGCTCTGCGCTGCTTTACATGCGCCGTACCGCTGCTGATGCGACTGTGCCATGCAGCCCTTTCTTTGGTGCAATGGTGCGTGGGCTTTGCTGCTGAGGGACGGCCAAGGAGGGCTCTGCATCTCCAGCATACGCTCGTGCTGATGTTCTACATCGTTCAATCGTGCAACATGGACCACAGGGGTGCACCGCTGCCATCTCCCTCACTTGTGAGTAGCCGCATTCGCGCGCGCTGCCCTCTCCGACTGGCCTTGGTCACTGACGCATGCACTTTTGGCGTCTGCACGTCTTTCAGGCATCGGAGCCAGGTGCGCCGCTAGCTCATCATATAAGCCGAGGCAGGTGCCTTGCTAACTATCGTACACCAAATCCCACAGCTATGGAACTTCGAAATCGGGCGTGAGTTGCAACCTGCGCTTGTCGCAAACCGCTGATCGGGAGCTGATGGGATTACTCTACCCTGCTCTGCGGATGACACAGGTCGGTATCTCGGCTATGGGCGTTCTCCGTCCTGACCTCATGATGAAGTGTATCATTCCCGTCGTTATGGCTGGTATCATTGCTGTGAGTTTCTGACGGTTACGTAGTAAAGGCAAATTGGCACTTACACCCGCTTGCAAATGCAGATCTGTACGAAGGCAGCTTGCTCTCTCAGCTCTAGGCCTTCAGCTCACATAGATTGTTTTTTCTATTACTCCAGACGGTCTCGTCGTCTCCGTTCTCATTTCAAGTGGCAGTGAGTCCAAGTCATGAACAGGTGTGGGATGAAGCACGAGCTGACCCTAGCCAACAATTCCACACAGTCCAAGCACCTATGTCTCTCTATGCTGGTTTCATTCAGCTTGGCGCCGGTCTCTCCGTCGGTCTTGCCGGTCTCTCTGCCGGTTTCGCCATCGGTATCGTGGGCGATGCAGGTGTCCGAGGAACAGCGCAGCAGTAAGTCGTCGATGCAGATGTTTCAATTCAGCACGATATGCTGGCTTACGGTCATATTGCTAACGAGCTTTGCTCTGACAGACCCCGTCTCTTCGTCGGCATGGTTCTCATTCTCATTTTCGCCGAAGTCTTGGGTCTGTACGGTCTCATCGTTGCACTGGTGAGTCCTTTTGATGTGTTGAAAGACTACTAAGCTGACAGTGCCTTGTCTACAGATCCTGAACACTCGAACAAATGAGGCCCCTGCATGCGCTTAAAAGCTCGAACATGCGACGTCGGCGCGCCGCATTCAGCGCGCGATGCAATGGTCCTGCAAGAACCTAAGCTGGCGCACGCTGGCCCCGCTCGAGCCGTCATATACAACTGCGTGCATGGTAGAGTCGT
The DNA here is from genome assembly GCA_003351005.1 of Cystobasidiaceae sp. HBUAS51001. NCBI lineage: Eukaryota > Fungi > Basidiomycota > Cystobasidiomycetes > Cystobasidiales > Cystobasidiaceae > Cystobasidiaceae sp. HBUAS51001. The sequence continues at coordinate 142,779 of QOZY01000092.1, read as the reverse complement.
CGACTAGGCGCAAAACACTCTTGTCATGTACGCTTTACAGATTTGCGTGTCCAGTGCAATGAACTCGGTACAAGAAGCATGGCTGTTCAATCTCTACCCGACTAACAGTACCTAGTCCTCGTCCAGCCGTGCTTGATCATTGCGCAATAAGACTGAGGATGCGCAATATAATTTCTAGCCCTCTTCCAAAGAAGCTAATGAACAACTACGCGTCCGACTTGACATCGTTTTATGAATCGTCTTGTGCTTTATTACCTGCGTCAATGGCGCATTATGGGTATGAATACACCTGTAGATCTAGAAGCGGCCGGTGGTGTAGATCTGGTAAGAAGTGTAGGCAGACGAGAAGAGCATGACCTGCACGCGGAAAAGCACATTGCAGAATCAGCGTCAATCCGAACACGATCCACTACTCCCTCCCAGAGCCAAAGGGTATGGACTTTGAGACTCACAATACTGGCGATACTGCCCATGACTCCATACTGGCGCTTAGCCGGATCACCGCTGCATAATCGATAAATAAAAGCAAGAGATCGTCGGAGTCAACGCGATCCGCGAATGCCAGCGAAGGAAAGTGACCGCTTACGTGGTGTATCCGATCGTGTAAAGGACTTTGCCTACAATGTATGTAGCCATGGTACCAGCTGCGAGGCGAGGATACATCAAGCCAGTCAGGAGGGTGCTGGTGACAGGAAAGTCCCAGAAGGCTCAGCAATCATGTAGACGGAACTCTGAAGCGGAGTCAAGACTGCTTACGCGAAGAGAGCAATCGGTGCAATCTCAAGCGTGTTGCCATGGCATCGCTGAGCACAATTGAAGATCAGCGCAGCCTTGTTGGCGGCTTGCTGTTCCGGAGTGGCGTAGAGTTGGGGGTACTATGGCCCATCAAAAAAGAGAGAAGACAGCGAGTTAGACGCGTTGTCGAATGTCTTGTAGGGCCTTGAGTTTTACCTTGATGCCAGCACGCTTGCGGTGCTTGGAGACCAGGGTTGTCTGCCAGGCGCTGCAATGGTCAACCGAGGGAAAGGGCGGAATGGGCGCAAGGCAGTATGCGAGGCAGGTTCAGCACGAAGGAGCGTCATAAGAGGACGGAAGCAAAGGGAGATTAAGAGGAAGAATATCAGCCAAAAGCCGACTCAAACGCGGAAGAAAATGGTACTGGGACAGTACTGCGATAATTCACTCACAGCAGGAAACCCAGCCCAACGCAGGAGCCAGTGACGAGTCCATAGCTGGAGGGAATAGCAGAAGCGAGAGTGGTAGCTGCGACCATGTTGTGCTGGTCTATACTGCGCTTGGAGCGGTGTTTGTGTGCAGAGGAGAGCGAAGCTGCAAGCTGGCAGGGCGCCTGCGTAGCCGTCTGGGCGGCCCGCCACACAGCAGCATCATATAAATCTCCGCCGGCCGCCACTTGCGAAGAAGCCGGACCAGTACGCGTCCTCCCTTCCAGTATGTCATTCAACAGAGACGGTACTCCGAGGCTTGCTTATTGATATTTGTTACACAGACCGAGAGCCTTTCTCGGCGATGGTCCAGCTTGGCCGGCCACGCTTGCTCAGCTGGCTCGCTGTCACCGAGGTGGCCGGATCTGAGCAAGCAGCATGCAGTATATCGTCGACGGCAAGTGAGCTAGAGTGACCTGGATGGGTTCAATGTTGCTCATGGAGATGTGTCGCAATATCGTACATACAACACCCGACTTGAAGCTCTACAAAACAGTAGCTGCTGCCAGCAATGACCACTTGAACGCACACCGGTGAACAGAACACACTTTTCTGCGTCGATGGGCGACTGGACGTGTGGACAAGAGCTGCATTGCACTGGCCCATAGCACTGGCCCTGGCCAGTGCATGCATGACGGCATCGACATGCAATAGGCTAATTTGCCGTACAGCCTCAGAGCTTGCTCGGCCTGTCCTGGCTGCGCTTGTTCTTGTATTCCGCCAAAAATGCACGCTTGGAGAAGAGATGCGGCACCTGCGCCAAGTAAGATAGTCACACTCAGCTTTGAATAGTTCTACGAAATGTTTAAGGGGCCACTCACCTCGGTTGGCGCATTTTCAATAGTCGCTTTGGCTGGCTTGCGGTCTTGGAATTCCTTGTATTCGCGAGCTGTTTCGCCAACGTACAGTCTGATCCGGCGTAATGATGTCAGCATATGGCTAGGCAAGAGACCGGCCGCGCGCATGCGAGCTCACTGTCGTGGACGCCAAATCTTCACACCACTGGGGTTGAGCATCATCTGGCGCCAATGGCTGTTATTGATACAAAGTCAGCAAGAGTGGATTGTCTGTAGATGCTGACCCGACACTCACGCAAGCCATCCTACCACACGAGGCACAGCGAAGAGCACTGGGTAGAAGTCCGTTGGCTGCAAAGTAGCTGATCAGTCTCTCTCGGGATTGTCAGCGGGAAAATAAGCTGCCACTCACGAAGCCCAATGACTGATAGATGAGACCGGAAAAGAAATCGACATTGGGGTAGAGTCTTCTCTCGATAAAGTACTTGTCCTTGAGAGCAATATCGTGCAATCTAAGCGCAGTCTCAAGGAGTGGATTCCTTCCAGTAACAGCAAAAACCTCTTCTGCAGTTTTACGAATTATAAAACTTCTAGGATCCGAAGTTCGATAGATGCGGTGTCCGAATCCAGAAAGAACTTTTTCCTTCTTCTTGACTTTTTCAATGTAGGCTTCTACATTGTCTGGTGATCCGATATCGAGCAACATGCGGATCACGGCTTCGTTGGCTCCACCGTGCAAGGGTCCATAGAGAGCTGCGCACCCTGCAGCGACGGCAGAGTAAGGGTCGACGAGCGAGCTTCCAACTTGCAATACACTAGCAGCCGAGCAGTTCTGTTTGCAGAAGCCATCATTCAGCTTTCTTCAGGTTCTAACAAAGACGCAGCTTTGCAAATGTACGCACCATTTCATGATCAGCATGCAAGATGAAAAGCACATCGAGCGCTTTCGCAATTGTCGGATTGGGTTCATAATCCTGTTGAGGCAAATGTCAGCTGCGATTACGCAAGTATAGATCAAGCATCGCACCTCCTCTCCAAGATGGTCGAGCAGATAGAGGAATTGCTGAGTATAGTCAAGACCGGGTTTGGGCACATTGAAATGTCGTCCTTGGCGGATTCGATAAGCCATACTGAACAAGACAGTAACACATGTAAGAATCGTGCTTTCGAGTTACCGGTACGGCATTTCAAGACCTCATCACTCACGCTGCAACTGTGATTGCTTTGCCTAGCAGCCGGTAAATCTGCTTGTCCATCGCTGCCAACGAGCTCCTGTCGCCTTTGGCGCCTTTGGTGTAGAGCGTCTGTCCTTGCAGAGATGGGTTGGCCTGCGGAAATAGGGAGCAGAGCCATCAGCATTGATTCGCAGGATCCTCATGCTGGCGAGCCAAACATTGCATGCGATATAACTTACTTCTGGGGCGAAGGAGCCCAGTGCGGCAAAACAGCTGGTAAGGATTGACATTGGATGGCTGTCATATCTGCATACAGAACATTGCATGAGTGAGAGTAGGCGAGCATTTCAAGAGAGGCCGTGCTTACCGGAAGGCTGCTACTAGCTGTGACCGCCGATCCAACACGTCCCGTCAGTTCTGCTCGGTGATAGGGAGAGCAAGTCACGTGTACAATTACCCACCTTGTCAAGATCATTATGCACAAAAGTATGGTGCATAACCTCTGTTTCAAAAGTCTTGTATTGGGAAGCCGAAGGAAGCTCGCCATAGATGAGCAAATAAGCAGTCTCGAGGAAGTTTGACTTTTCTGCGAGCTGTTCGATGGGATAGCCTCTGCCAGTGTCACCATCGAGAGTTGAAGGTTCAAGTCAGCGACGACATCTGGAGAAGAAGGCGGGTGGAAGTGATCCATCTGCATGATTTGTAGCGCAGCACGAGCATGGACTGGCGTCCTTGCTTCTGCCAATATACTGCTCGCCGACAGCTCCCTGCCTCGGTCGCCTCGGCGCGTGCACGTGCAAGAAAGGATGTCGGCGATTGCAAGTTGCTCGGATTTGGTTGAGGGCAAGAAAGAAGACGGGGCCAACGAAATGCAACTGACCTGTAGCGAAGGACGCCCTTCTCGCCTGGTGCGAGCGATGATCAGTGTTTGTGAGATTGTTGTTGTCCGCCGTGTCAGACCCCGCTCACCATCAATGTAGGTGATTCTGCTCTGAATGACCGCCGTGTTCTGGTAGCCAGGGTCGAAGATGCGCAATCCAGCCTCGGTCTGCATTTTGCCCACATGAGCTTGCTTACATGATGCACGTCGAGACGTGCTCATACCTCATTCTCCTCACGCTCGCCCTGACGAGGCTGAGCTTTCATCTGCTTGAAGGCAGTAGCATTGACTGCATTGTCCTTGATGGGAACGGTATAGGTCTTGCCGGTCCGGTTGTCGGTGACGGTGAGCGTCTGCGCGTCCTTTTCTGCCTGGATAGGTCTGCCCATGCTTTGATGTGTTTGGCTGCTTGTGCTGCTTCGTAAGAGGTGGGATAGATAGAGAAGAGTAAAAGTGCTGACCCCGGTAAAGAGTCGCGGCCTTGGACAAGCCGCCACCAAGCCTGGCCGGTCCTTCCGGGTGCCGCCGCGCACAAACGTATAGACGGACAGCGAAGGGCCCCACTCGGCAGATGACTTGCAGAGAGCCAGCAGATGTGATGACTGTGATACGGTGGGGTTGCAGTTATGGCTTGAAGAGTTATTGCCCTCGACGACGTTTCGCCTTGCACGTTCACATGCACTCTTCCATGCTGCGGGCGTGTCAAAGAAGTCCAAACCATGGTTTTCAGTGCAAGGGCGGACTGAAAGAGGGCAATTTCTGGAGCATCAGGAGGCAGCCACCTTGCCTAAAGCCATCGACGATGTGGGCTGTCAAAGGTGTCTGTAGGCTCCATGTTGGGAGGCTCGCCAGGAACTTGCACTTCTGCAGGTTGCCCTGGTGGCGACGTTGCGGTGTTATGCAGTCGCCAGAGTGTTGCGCAAGGGATTGTATCAGCACAGCCAGCACTACATAGAATCTGACACAGCTGTCCAGGCAATGCTATCATGAATGCTCAACTCGCCCATCGCAAGCTCAGAGCAAAGCAGCCGCAGGTGGCCTCGATCAGCGCCTTTGTAGAGGCTACGTGAGACACGCACAGCTGTACCTGGGGGCAATTCGCAGAGACACGATGTTTAGCGAGCTCAAGCAGATCAAGGCGTGAGTCGGCCTGCCGGCTGAATCATATCGTTTGTCCTCGCTGACGCGCTTTCTGGACGCAAATACAGGCTCGGCGCGCGCGTGGCATTGCTGCAGGTGAGCATAGCAAGCCGGCAGGATGGAAAGCAGGAGCGCGCCATCACATTACGCGAACGGTTGCTGCTGAACGTTATTGTAAAAGACACTGACGTCTTTGTACCGCTCACTGCTCAGGCTCTCAGCTTCGTCTCTGTCATCTCCACGGCGCTCATGCTCTGGAAAGGACTCAGCATTGTCACCAACACCGAATCACCCATTGTCGTCGTGTTATCAGGATCAATGGAACCAGCTTTCAAGCGCGGTGACCTCTTGTTCCTCTCGTTACCACCCAAACAGCCCCTCCAGAGTGGCGATATCACAGTCTACAATGTCCCTGGAGCGGATATACCCATTGTGCACCGCGTCATTGAGATTCACGACGAGTGCGTGGGACAAGGCGTTATCGCATTGTCTGGGTATATGAGCTGACTTAAACCATGTGTTATGCCCCCGTTCTTTCGCAGTCCGCCTGTACACGCTAAAAATGCAACACCTGGCCTCGTCAAGTCACCAGAAGGCGTGCAAGACCAATGGCTCATGACGAAAGGAGACAACAATCCTCAAGACGATACATCCTTGTACCGCGGTCTGAGATTTCTGCGGAGAAGCAACATGTACGTCGATTTGAGGGGACGCACGTGCGACTCGATGCAACCGTTTTTGACTAATGGACATCCCTGTGTCAGCGTTGGCAAAGTACAAGCATACGTGCCGTACGTCGGATACGTGACGATCATGATGAATGACTACCGTAAGGGTTCGCATCGTCTTTGCGTGAAGGCAAATTTACGCGGCTGACCGACTTACGATGCACTTTGCAATACACAGCGAATCTCAAGTACTTGCTGCTGGCAGTCATGGGCGGGGGGATTTTATTGTGAGTTTCGCGATTTCCAAAGTACACGAGTAAAATATCAGGCATCACAAGCTGAAGCTTTCGCAAACGTTGCAGACATCGAGAATAGGCATGACCAAAGTATTGTATGCGCGGTAACGGCGAAGGAGTCAACGCAGCTCACTCTGTAATAACAGAAGGACCACTTCCAGACGGTGACCACAGGCTTCGAGGGCGTAATGGGGAGGCTGCCCATGCAAGGCCTGTCACTGTCTTTCCGTTCAGCCAGCTTACGACTTTCTCGACCAAGGGGGCCTTGAGTGCTGTCCTTGGATCGAAATCGCTCGGCCAGGATTGGCACGGAGACTGGATCGGGCTCGAAGGCTTTTGCCTTTCTGTATCGGCCTTGCGCACTGGAGTTCGTGAAGGAATTGCAATTGCTGGGACAGGACGGGGCAATATCTGCAAGCGCCCCGTCTGGAACCGATTCAGGCTGAGAGCAGCACGGGGGTGCGCCAAGCTACGAAGCCAGTCCTGACTCAGGCTATGCAGCACTTCGAATTGGACCCTGCGACACATTCAAGCAGTCTTTGGTCAGCCTTCACTCCGATGGACACGCGTCAATACATGGCTACACATGCTCACTGCGGACCAATCCTATACTGAAACGGCTGAAAGTGCTTGGAGCGATGTCTTCGCCCCTTGGCCCACACTGGCTGACCCTGCACCAATCGCTTCTGATCAAAAGCAAGCTGGCCAGCGTCGTCGAGCTCAAGATAAGGCAGTACCCGCGATCCGTTTGGCCGCACAAGTATGACCGCCTTGTCGGCCCCTTCAGGGGCGTCAATTTTGGCGTAGAGCCAGCCGATAGCCTGCATGCTTGCCATGACCCGCTTCTGCCGTCGTGCTAATGGCATACGCTTAGACGGGGGACGAGCCATACTGGACTTGAATGTCTGGCGCAGCGCACTGCCGATCCCGACGTGGGGTGGCTGCAACTGCTTCATCGCCATTCTTGCTGGCTGAGACTAGATAGTAATAGCTGATGATAGCGAGCTGATAGCAGTGCTTCAATATTGGAGCCATCATACACCCTGCAGCAGGTGCTAAGGGTTGAGCCCTTTGGCTACCAACCATCGTCAGGGCTGTGCCGCCGCTAGCCGCTATTGCGTTTCACTTTGTGGCAAGGTGTACGTCTTTACTCATGTAATCAAAATGCTCTGCTTCTGTGTCCCCTGGATGCCCTCTACCGTTATTTACTTAGATGGATATGGCTATTTCACAGTCTTCGACCTCTTCACCCATACGGTGTGAGAGCTATTCCACCATGGCATCCTGGGGTCTAGGCAAACGCTTCACCAATTTTGCCGGCACGCCTGGCAATCCAGCTGTTAGCGCAAACGCGAACACACAATGAAAGGAAAAGATGCTCACCTGCATATACGCAGTATGGCTCAAGCTTGCCTCGAGCTACCGAATTGGCAGCGAGCGTTACGCCATCTCCAATTTCGCAAGGTCCAATGATGCGTGCTCCCCCGCCGACCCAGACTGCGAGAGAAAGATGCTGTATCTTCAGCTTGATGGGATTTGAGCAGAGAAATTCTCCCTGCCAGCTCACCATCATCGCCAATTGTGACGGGATAGGCTCTTTCGAGACCGGCCCTTCGCTCTGCCACATCGGTAGAGTGCGTCGCAGCATAGATGTGCACGGAAGGCGCAAACATGACTCGAGAGCCAATAGTGACCTTGTCGAAGACTGGTCAGTTGGGCGAGCTGACGCCTGTACTTTTACCTACCTGGGCACAATCCAGGATGACACAGTTGAAATTGCAATAGAATGGGCCTGTCACTCATTCACGTCAGTTCATCTCAAACGGACAAAGCATTGATGCCGACTGGCCATACCCGTGAATTTGATATTTGTGCCCTATCGAAACGAAGAGATTGACGGCGCAGCGGGGAGCCGTTCAGTGAGGAGGAGAGAGACTAGGACGACTTCTTTAGGATAGACCTTACATAGTCGCAAAAGAAGGGTGGTTCAATCTCCAAGCCTAATTTCTTGACCGCGCCTGCTTCGAGACCGAACAGCTCTTCCAAGATCTGTCTGCCATGCAAATGAGCGTGTCATTGCAATGCGATCACAGAGGTAGCTCTTAGGTCTTTACACATCTTACTTGCGACATGAACTTCAATGATGTCTCACCTTCGTTCCTGCCCATAGAACTCGGGCATCTCGTCCATGTTCCCAGCATCGTGTTCTGGCCATGGTGCAGTGATGAATGCCTGTTGTAACCTTCGCGTCCTCAGTCGGGCGCGAGTAAGTTCTGGATCATCCATTGCCAAATACGCTTCGCCTGGTCAGTGCCGTTGCATGCCCAAAAGAAAGCAGCAAAAAACATCGGACCCAGAGAGCAAGAAAGAGAGAAGTCAGCCTTGGAGTCGCGCAAGATCCTAGTTTGTCGTGCTTCTGATGTCGAAAAGCCTCGCACCCCGTAACATCTTCTCGCGCTCGGTCAAGCGCGACCTTGCAGCTGTAGCTTGTTCCAGCGCATCATTTGCAATTGTCTCGTCGCGTTTCTCCACAAAGTCGGCCATGCTTTCGTATCTGTCTGAGATCTGATGAACTTTGAGAAGCTCAATTTCGACGGATGTGATCTGTTGAAAGGAAAGGACGAGGACGGCAACCTAGTTAGCGAGATATGAACACGTGGTGCCAAGTGGCGGACTGGTGACCTAATCGAAGCGGCTGCAGACGGGACACGATGAAATACAAACAAGCCGGCAAGTTGCAAGTTCGCAATACTGTGGCATAGCGTGGAGTATCGTTAGCAAGCACGCGATTAAACGATTATATATCTGCGAGGGAGATTTTGGTTGCATTTGACTGAAGAAGATGAGCGTTGAGAAGCAGAGAGACCTAGACGACAATGGGACCGACTTCTAAGGAGAAAGTATTGGCTAAGGAATCTCTGCCTCTTTGCCCCCAAATGACTGGCTATGTAAACCACCTTTTGCAAACTGCCCTGTTGGTCTAGGTTTAACAGGAATGAGCTTCGTCATAAAGAAGAATCGTCCTGCTTGGACAGGCATAGGCGAACAAGACCAGTCATTTTATTTTCCGACAGAGGGGTTTTGCTTAGTTGCCGCCTTCCATCTCCTTGGCCTGTTGCGCTGCCTTCTCCTGAACATCGGCAATGTCACCGACCATGTAGAAGCTGTTCGTATGCGAGAGAACAGAGAAGCGAGGGAGATGGCCGAGTCAGTAAAGAATCCAAACATGGACAAGGCATACACATGCAAAAAAAGACCTACGCAGATTCTGGGAGAGAGTCGTGCTGTCCGGCAAGGATCTCCTTGAAAGACTTGATAGTCTCCTTGAGGGAGACGAGCTTGCCCTCGAAGCCAGTGAAGACTTCTGCGACGGCGAAGGGCTGGCTCATGAAACGCTGAATCTTTCGTGCACGTTCGACGGTAAGCTTGTCCTCTTCGGAAAGTTCGTCCATTCCCAAAATGGCAATGATATCCTGGAGACCTTTATAGTCTTGCAAGACACGCTGAACGCCGGTTGCAACGTCATAGTGTTCCTGTCCGACGATTCGAGGGTCCAACATTCGCGACTTGGAGTCTAGAGGGTCGACGGCGGGGTAGATACCCAGCTCGGCAATACCACGCGACAAGACGGTGGTAGCGTCCAAATGGGCAAAAGTGGTAGCGGGCGCGGGATCTGTCAAGTCATCGGCGGGGACATAGACGGCCTGGACAGAGGTAATGGAGCCCTTCTTGGTGGTGGTGATTCGCTCCTGCATACCACCCATATCGGTGGAGAGAGTGGGCTGGTAACCTACGGCGGAGGGGATACGTCCGAGCAGTGCAGACACTTCGGAACCGGCTTGGGTGAATCGGAAAATGTTCTATTGTCCACAATCATGAATACGGTCAGCGTTCCGATTCAAATCGCGTCCCGAACAGGCACCGCACTCACGTCAATGAAGAGCAACACATCCTGACCTTCCTGGTCACGGAAGTATTCTGCAATCGTGAGGCCGGTCAAGGCGACACGGGCACGGGCTCCAGGGGGCTCGTTCATCTGTCCGAACACAAGTGCAGCCTTGGACTTGTCATTCTTGAGCTGAATGACACCAGTCTCAATCATTTCGTGGTAGAGATCGTTGCCCTCTCGCGTGCGTTCTCCGACACCGGTGAAGACAGAGTAACCACCATGGGCCTTTGCGACGTTGTTGATGAGTTCCTCTGTGGGTGCAAGCATAAAGGATGCGTTAGCGACTGGGGTGCACATATCCTCTCGAATGCATATGCAAATATGCCAACGCACGAATCAAGACAGTCTTGCCGACACCGGCACCACCGAAAAGACCAATCTTTCCTCCACGAGCATAAGGAGCGAGCAAATCGACGACCTTGATACCCGTCTCGAGGACCTCTGGCGCGGTCGACTGGTCGACAAAGGAAGGAGGTTCGGCGTGAATAGGCATGCTCATCTTGCAGGTGATGGGACCACGCTCGTCGATGGGCTCGCCAATGACGTTCATGATTCGTCCGAGGGTCTCGGGACCGACGGGAATCATGATGGGGGCGCCAGTCTGTGGGCAGCAAGGGAACGCTTTAAGAAACGAAGCTATGCGACATTAGGTCAGAAGTTGATGGTACTCACGTCGAGAACCTTGGTGCCTCGGACGAGACCCTCAGTTCCGTCCATGGCAATGCATCGGACGGTGTTCTCGCCGAGATCTGTGTGTGTGCGGGAATCAATGAGCTACGTGCAGATGAGCATTCGAGTATGGCTTTCACGCACGCATGGACACCTCGAGGACGAGACGGCCACCCTGGAAGTCCTGGACCTCGAGGGCGTTGAGAATGGGTGGGACATCCTCGGTGTCGAACTGCAGGAATGGGGTGGGGACAGAGAGGAGATAAGAGAGACGTGAGTCAGCGTCTGTTATTTGTTACTAGCGTCGTAGCATGCTTGCTGGCTCGCTAGCGCTCGCCCGCTCGCAGGGCCAAAAGTCGATTGCCCGCGAGCTCTGGCAGAAGAAGCGCCCACCCACCTTTACATCGACGACGGCACCAATGACGGTGGAGACCTGTCCGACCTGTCCCTTCTTTGCGCTTGTCTCGGTAGCGTACGAGCGGGCTGGATGTGTTTGAGGCGTATAATGCAGATTGATGGATGGATGGTTGCCCGCCAGTTTTGTGCGAGCCGGGCCAATGAGGGCGCAGGACGAGATCGGAGAGGACGAGAAGAGGAAAAGGGAAAGAGGCGCAAGTGTGAGCGAGAAATGACAGAGAGATGGCAGAGCGATGCAGCATCTGTATCTAAATGTTACGCACCACCAGCCTTGGTCAGGCCTGCGACACGGCTCTGCTGCTGCTGCTGTGCGGGCGAACCAGCGACTTTTCCAGCGAGGGCGGTCAGGACCGGGGCCTGCTGCTTTGAGGTGTTGAGGAAGCGGGCGTTGGCGCGGGCGACCTTGTTGCGCCTCACTGCCTGGGGCAGGCGCACGCTGCGGCAGCCTTTGAGCATCGTGGCTGCGTTGGGTGGTGTGCGAGCGACGATGGAAGCGGGTGTTGGAGGGAGGGAGGGAGAGAAAGAGACACAGGTGCAGCGAAGAGAGAGGCGGGCCAAGGGATGCGGCGGAAACAACACAAGGGCTAGACTGACGCTGGCCTGAAGCACAGTCACAGGTGTGGTAGATTACCGCACACCTCGCTCATTGCTTCCCCATCATTGCAGACACCCGTCCACTTGCCCGCCGCTGCCTTCCTTCCTGCACGATCACCCTCGGCCAGACACGTTGCTCATGGCCACAGAACGGCAAAGCAGGGCTGCCCTTGCTCGACTACAACAAGGCCAACATCGCCTCTGTCGTCTCTCCTAGCAGCACTCTGTTGCACCCTGGCGCGCTCTAACGCTCCTTGGACTGCAGACTGCTTGAGAGACTGTACTCTGGACGCGTCAAAAGTGATGGCTTCGAAGCTTTCAATGAATGAGAGCATCGCACGCGCCAAAGACTGATATCCAGCATACCCTTCACACAGCTGATTACATAAATCACGCAACAAATGTTCAGGATTGGCTACTCGAACCGAATCACAGACTGAAGATGCGCTCTCCACTGGCACTAATTTCACCCACCAGGATTGTATAGTAGTTTGGCTGACACCGCTAAGGACATGGCGAAGCAGATTACCAAACAAGCTTTTTCCTCCTTCTCTTCGTTACACGAGCTTTGCGCGGAAGATCCAACTTGCGCCTCAAAGCACGCCTCTTGTGATCAGATTCAAGCAAGCTTGACCCCAACAAGCTCAGTCTAGCTAGAACCACCTACACCTGGCGTAGTTTTTTGCTAACAATTGTGTTTTCACCATCTACAGCAACGGAAAGGAACAGGCTTTACGATGCTAGAATAACGACAGAGTCGCGACATCAAAGAAACAGAAGCTCTGCTAGCAGGTCCAGCTCCTCATCCGTTAGTGAAGCCTGCCGGCGGAGATTGGCTCTTGGTCAATCTCGACGATGGCTTGCGCGAAAGAGCAGGTGTCTGACATAAATGGTTCATTGTTCAAGGTGAGTACACGTCACTAGCAGAAGAAAGGCCATGAAAAGCTAGTGACTGATGATGAGAAGAAGACAAAGTCGGTGAGCTGAGTTGAAAAACGGTGAAGAAGACGGCATTCAAGAGCAACAGGAATTGATGACAACGCCCATTCATCAAGTCCAGCACAGCGCTTGACATGCGTTGCTGGCCTTGACGAATGCAAATGATGCATTGACTTGCTTTAGGAGCGCGTATAGGTGCCCGCAGGATAGGTAGGACCTTGGGCGCTTGGGGGACGACTGCCTCGATGACCACCGTAAATAGGTGGAAAGGAAGGTAAGGCAACGCCATACGGTCCACTCTGAAACTGAGGAGCAGCGGCGGTTCGCTGTGCACTTGTTCGAAGATCGGCAGGACTGCGTGCGGATGCCCCTGCTCCGGGATTCGCTGTGCTCGACTTACGTTTGCGGCCTAGGCACCTGTCGCACCAGGTTCTACCATCACTGGGCTTGTGTTCATTGGCCATATCGTAGCAGACCTTGACACCACATCCGACGCAGATGAGGACAACAAGTCCAATGCCAACACCGACCCCGATTGCGTTTCCGAGCGTGAAGCAGCCTCCTGTAGGTTTGCGCCAAGCATTAGGACCGCATCCATCTGTAGCTGTGCGTTTCTGATTCTGAGGGGTGCCGTACTGCACGGTCGGGAACGTCTTGGCGACGGCTACAAGGCGTTTGAAAATGCAAAAGGGGTTGGCACAAAGTCAGTCTGATATAAGGTGAATGCAAGACCAGCAAAGTACACGCAAGCGGTTCATGCACTCACGTCCAACAGCCGCGGCAGAACCTTGTACGCGTCGACGATCCGATACGCTCTGCACATCTCGAGACTGCGACCCATTCGAGGTGATAGTCGGCGCGGCAGCTACCTGACCAGCCAAGGCGGCGGTAAGAGGCTTCCAAAAGTTGACCATGACTGTAGGTGCTTTACCGAGTCCAGGAGTCACGGGTCAGTGATCTGAATGAACACAGGCGAGTAGATGTAGAGCAAGGAGAGAGGAAGGGGGAAGGGGATGTCGTTGCGGGAGGAGAGGATGCAGCGGCAAGCCAGAGATTGGGTTCAAGCACCGGCTTTTATAATCTAGCCCATCTCTGAGTGCGGTGCATGGAACGGTTCCGCGTCGAGATTTAGCCGCAATTGGAACCAGTGCCTTGCCTGGTCAGAAGACCTTTTGCAAGGTAATGCAGATCATCACGAGCTCTGCTAGAAGCGCAGAGGAACGGTTGACCAGCCACAATTGGCTTTAGAGAGATGAGGTGCCTAGACAAGCCGACTGAGCCTGGGCCAGTCTGCTCGCCTGTTGGTGACCGGGACCGAGGTAGTGATATTGACGAAATGTACGCGCGAGCTCTGCTTCCTGCTGCGCGTCAACTCGCGCCAGATCCCCAGCGCGATGCTAGCACCTCCTGCATCGAGCATCAGTGCAAGTACGCGCGACGAATCTCTTCCCTCGCCTGGTTATCCCAAGTTCGGGAGCGCGGGTGTTGAGGCCTCTCCGGCGCGCTCGAGCTCAACCAACATTTCGTCAGCATATGATGTCAGGGGATGCATAGCAGAGCAAATTCAGACGGAAAATGAGCATTTCATGAAAGCTAATGCATGCAAAAGAGGAGATAAGGTTGTAAGCAGCAATAAAGGCATTGACTGGTATGAAAGACGCTGAAGAGACGCCATGTTGAAGGAGTCGTATATCGAGCACGAGTGGTGACGTCGAGGCCTGGCATGTGGCCGCCGCGGAGTGTGTTGAACCTCGCTCATCCCCAGCGCGGAGAATAAGAGTTTAGGGGGTAGGTCGGGCCTGGGGCACCGCTTGGATTAGCGCCCAGACGGCCGCCTTGACCCGCTGAAGATCCAGCGGTGGTCGAGCCAGAGGCGACACCCTGAGAAGGCGAAGCCGATTCCTGGCCAGTAATGCGCGTGTACCATCCGGCTACACGGTTCAGGCACTTGTCGCATTTGGTTGGGTTAGGACCGTGCCTTCTTTCTTTGGTGTTATTGAGGTATCTTTTGGCACCACATCCGACGCAGGTGCCGACGATGCCGAGACCAACGGTACAGCCAGCGATGGCACCAATCACCCGGGGGTCCTTCATGTTATGGCTAGGCTTCTTGTATTTCTCGCGCTTGCCATATTGCACGGTTGGCACCGTCTGGGCGACAGCTACAAGGCGAGATCGGCGCGCAAAGAGGTTGAACAATTCAGAACATCAGCAGGGCAAAGCAGAGACAGTGGAGCACTTCGAAACGGTACATGCACTCACCTCCGACAGCCTGGGCGGAGTATGGTACGCGATGACGATCCGGTACGCGTTGCAGGGCTTGCGACTGGGGCCCATTGGAGACATTAGTGGGCGCAGCTGCTGCCTGACTAGCCAAGACGGCGGTAGCAGGCTTCCAAAGGTTGACCATGATTGGTTTGAAGCTCTGAATCGCAGATTACAGAAGGGCGGGGGTGTAAGATGTGTAGATGGACTTTGGCGGGTGAGGTAAGATAGAACTGTGGATTGCAGAGGCAAGCCGTTTACTGGAATGAGCTCTGCCTTTTATAGGCCAGCCCATATAGGCCAGCCCAAGCTAACGTTATGGCGGTGTATGGAACGGTTCCGCAACTTACCGAACCTGATGAGTGGGCCTCCTGCAGGCTGCTTGCCGCAAGGAAAGAGGTCACGAGGCATGCTAGCCATGCAGGGAACGGTCGGCCAGCACAATTCTGTTTGAAGTAAGTACGCTGCCTTGAGAAGACGACTAGCTCAGGCCAGGCCCCTCTTGTCGGTCGACCGTTGAGTCGAGGTTGTGGAATCGACACTGGCATATATTCGAGCGCTACGTTTGCTGCATGCCGACTTGTGCACCGCCATTCTTGCATTTTTCGCGATGCTAGCATCTCCCTCATCGAGCGTCAGTGCAAGCACGCGCGACGACACCTACGAGTCGCCTCGACATCCCCAGTTTGCGAGTGCAGGTGTTGAGGCCTCTCCGGCGCACTCGAGCTCGACCAACACCTCGTCAGCATACTCGCAGTACACGACGCAGTCGCAGGCGGAGCGCGTGCACGACGTGCTGGTCGACAAGGTCTTGCATCAGCCGCTGCCCATTGGGCCTGGCGAGGGACATGTCGAGCCCAAAGGCGCTGCCTTGCGCAGGTTGATTGCGTTTCTTGATGGCGACGAGTGGGTGGAAGAGCAAGAGCGGGGCGAGGATGCAGACCGCAGAAGAAGCCCACAAGGCAGTCAAGAGCAACACCGTCAAGTACACGTGTCAGAGTCTGCACGCTCAGTGACGCCAGTGCAGAATGCGCAAAGGCTCCGTGACGCTGACAATGCGCGCGAGGTGAGCACGGACAACAAGCAGCAAGGATGGATCGATTGTCTGGCCGAGGCCATTGTAGGGGCAGCGGGCACGGCTGTTATACTGAGTTGCATTCGCTATCTTGTGCTCCATACAGCACATACCGCAAGTGTCGACACCTCCTGCATCGCGCACGCCGCCGGCCTCCACGCGTCATGTGACATTGACTGAAGAACCTCGAGCTGGTCCTAGTCGCGTCAAGGAATACGTAACAGACCAAGAGCCTCGACGATATCAGTATCAGAAAGGCTATCATCACGCGAGTCCGCCGCGGCAAGATGCTTATGAGAATAGAGCTACACATAGACCGGAAAGCCAGAGACCTCAACAGAGCATGCTCCTGTCGACGCAGAGCCAGCTAGACCGATTGAAAAGCGAAGTAAACAACCTGAATGCGCTCGTCAATAAGCTCAAGCTGCAGGAAGCTCAGCGAATAAGCGCCATGGCCAACGGCGAGTCCGGAGTCGATCCTTCTTTGCGCACCTCGGGTGGAACAGCTCAGGCTGGGCCTGCACATCAGAGTGAAATTGAGGAGCACGAGGAACGCGAACGAACGAGAGCTCAAGAGAGGAAGCGCCTTGCCGAAGAAGACCGCAGACGAGCGGCTCTCGAGGCCGAAAAGGAGCCCGCAAGCGATGATGACATTGTCAACCTCGTCCGACATGTAGACTCGCTAGTCTGGATGCGAAGAGGCACAGTCAGCTCAGATACACCACAAATCAGGACCAGTGGAAACAGACCTGGCTCTGAGCTTCCACCGCTCGCCTCGTACAGTCTCGGCAACGGCCCAAGAAGCGATCAGGTCATCTTCACCAAAGGCAATCTCAATCACCTCGCGCGGCGAGTCAAAGCTTGGGAGACAGTAGTGCGGTCAAAAGAAGACGAGACTCAAAGGCGATTTCGGATATGAGATTCATTCTGAGCGGTAGCCTCGGTGTGAGTTCGGACGGGAGTGGCAGGAGGATTCGCTTTGATGTAGCAATTGTACCTTAACTTTCATCACGATTGTTGTTGTGTTTACGCATGTCTACATATTTGATGTCGATATGCAGGTTCGCGTATCTATGCAGACCATGGTCTGCAGCACTGGAGCGTCTCATAGTCCCCCATTGAGCTTTTTGGCGGCGCACCAGAGGCCGTAGAAGGCAGTGAAGTTGCCAGCCCACCAAGCGGCCGAACGAATGTACGAGAGCTTTGGATCGGTGGTGTTGATGTACGAATAGGCGTATGCTACCCGGAAAGCCGTGTATGCTAGGCAAAGCTTGTTGATGAACGCGTTGGGCAGACCGGCGACTTGAGCAAGCGTCTAGTTGTGACAGACGCCCAGAGGCATGTGTGTAATTATGGGGAGGAGAGACAATCACTCAGCGTTGGGGCTCTGGCCGATGCTCTGCTGGCCAATGTCACGGCAGTATAGCTGCTCGTCACGGCCTTTCATTGCTATTTAAAGACACTCACAGCAGCCAGCCAAAAGAACGGCAAGCTCTCCATAGTATTCGAATGCGCAGCTTCTCTGCGATAAAGCTTGTCCAGGGTCTTCTGGGAGATCTTGCCCTTTGCGACCAGTTGGGTGCCATACTTGTCAAGGTCTTGTCGTGGCTGCCAGCGTGAAAAACGAGTAGCCCCTCAGCGTCCTCTCTTGCGAACGCAATGTATGGGCATAATGTCATGGCTCACGTTGACATTGTGGTCGATTCCTGCGGTACAGGGAGATGCGTCATTTAAGTGACAGGACTGCAGCCACCGGTCATGTGCAGCCTAACCTAGGGCGACCTTGGGTCCACGAGTCGAGAGAACGCCATGTCCAAAGATGTACTGGCCGATTGCAAAGTACGGCAAGAGTGTGGGTGCGTTGGTTGCGGCGAAGTAGCTTGCCCTGCGTGTCAGTGATAGTATCGATGCCATCACGGGTGAATCAGTGCTTGGCTGAGCGGCGGCGTTCTGAGATCGGAGTCGGTGCAGAGAGGGCTCACATCTTAGCAGCAGTGCGAGTGAAAGATCTTGCGAGTTCTTCTGAGCAGTTGGCGGCCAGAAGACAGCGATGATGTGTACCTCGGCGTGAAGGTTGCCGGGAAGCATGACTAAGCAGCTGCCTGGGCCTATTACGTGATCCGATCACGGCGGTTCTGGCTCTCCAACAAAAGAGAGCCGGCGTGGATCAATAGCAACCACCCTCAAAAGGCGCGTTATTGGGGAGGGAACAATGGCACACCCCGGCTGCGCGCATGCGCAACCCTGCGGCAATGGATCAGTACACGAAGACGACGACGCTGCTGTGCCTGCTGTCGTCTGCCTCGTTGAAGCGCACTTACCGCTTCTTACTGCTGAGCTTGTGTGCGCTTTCAGATATACAGTACAGACACGTATCTTCAAGCCTGGCCGAGCAGCAGGATCATACTCAGGTTCATAGAAGAGCACGAGGTTCGCCTTTTCCAGGCCAGCCATGGCGTCCTCTCCCCATCAATGGGTCGACGGCGACCACAGCAACGAAGGAAGCCCGCGCTCACCTACGACGTGGGCGAGAAGACAGGCAGCCGCGTACCATCTCCCTTCCAGGGTCACCGTCTCAGTCACGCCCCCTCCCAGCGCTCCTCCTAGTACACCTCCCCGAAGCACAAACCAAGGCCTCTCCACGCCTCCACCTCGCACGCCTCAGAGCCTCGCAGGCTCAGCCCGCAGACTCAACTTCCACCCGACGACCTCACAGTCCGGCAGGGATGCGGCCAGGGAACGAGATGCAGTCTTTGAGATGTCAGAGTTTCCTTCGCCTCCTGCCTCTGCTCCCGCTGGTATTCGCACGGCTCAGTATGCACGACACGCAAGTCAGTCTGGAGACCTCGCCGGCCGTGCCGCTCTTTCCACTCCACCTCAGCAAGACGTAGATGTTGGATCCTACACTGGCCGAGAAGACTTTCTCGAGATTCTGAGCCCATCGCCTCGACTTGCCGCGTCAACTCCAAGCATGCTTTCAGCTGGTCATGCGATGCAGGCTACACCTCCGCAAGTCATGCAGCCAGACCGTCTTTCGCCTCACATTTCGCCGAGCCAGTATCAGAGTCGAAGACGACAAGACACAGAAGCTAGACAGTCGCCTTCTATCGATCACTCGCCTCGTGTAGCAGGAAATGCTTCTCCTTCAGACCGCCCGTTCCAGTCCCATACCGGCTCGCCGAAGCCGCTCCTGCGGTCCACATCACACTACGCGAGCAATGCACCATCTTGGGACTCTCATCACACACCGCGCTCGCAAATGCAAACTCCTTCTTATGTCCATGGCGATGCTGCGACCACCCGAACAGGCCTCTTGCCGTCTGCTTTCCCGAAACTCAACAACGATACAATGCCAAGCCACCAGCCATTCTCAGATCTCCCTGTCACTGGACTGGGTATCACCAATAAAAGCGGCTTTGAAGAAAGTCCGCCAATCTCTCCCGCCGAGACAGATATCACAAGCAAGGCCGACGAAGACGCGGCAGGCAAAGGCGGCAAGAGAGACAAGAAATCAAGCGGCCCTCCTCCTCTCTTCAAGCCTAGCGTAGCACTATTGTTCAGCCTGTCCAACCGCACAGACAAGCTCACGCTCCTGCTTCCCGCTTGTGCCTTTTCGATTGCATCCGCCGCGATTCCACCAATGATGACTTTTGTTCTCGGCGAGGCCTTCGACGTCTTTGCCACTTATCAGAGCGCACTTTCGTACCAGAATGCCCTTCCAGATCCAGTGCGAGACATGTCGAGGGCCAATGCAACGCTCAAGAGCGACATGATCACTGTCGCAATCAAACTCATCGTCCTCGGCGTCTTGGCAGTTGTTACCACTACCGCCTCCCTCTGGCTCTGGGTCTGGCATGGCGAACGGATTGCAAAACGTCTGAGACATGCAGTCTACGTTGGAGTCAGCAAGAAGCCAATCGCATGGTTTGACATGGGCTTGGGCAAGCGAGCGGGAGTTGGCGACGAGAAGGACAACGAAGGCGGAAATGACCAGGAGAACGAGTCTAGCGGCGGTCTGATGGGCCGCTTCTCGAGGTGAGCTCTCTTACGATTGCTTGCATTTCTCGGCGCGAAAAGGCCTGACATGGTTCATTCGCAGAGAAACCGATGATGTCAGAATGGCTCTGTCCTCCGTTGCCGGCCGACTCCTCACCTCGTTCTGCACCATCATTGCTTGTCTTGCAGTCGCATTTTGGAAGTCCTACCAGCTCACTTTCGTCATTCTCGGATGTGCACCTGTCATTGTCGCAATCACGGTCGTCATCGAAATCATGGTCACACCTCTCATCATGGCCGAACGTAATGTCAACGCAGCTGCCGCGTCGCGCGTCGAGCGCGTTACATCGGCAATCACCACCGTCAAGGCCTTTAATGCTGAACATTGCGAGTTCACCGAGTTTTCACAGCTCGCACAAAAGGGACGAGTCATCTACAACAAAATCACGATGTTCTGGGGCTTGCGTGCAGGAGCGGTGCAATTTATGCTTCTCACTATGTTTGTAACTGGCTTCTGGTTCGGCAATTATCAAGTGGTTACTGGGAAGAAGACTGCTGGAGACGTTACTATCGTATTCTGGTCTACACTCTTGGCAAGCAGCAATATGCAAATGTCGTTACCTATGCTCAACATCCTCGACAAGGCAAAGGTCGCCATGGCCGCCTTGCTCGAGACAGCTCATGAAGCCAACGACCTTGGTTCGAGACCTACTTCAACAGTCAATTCACTGAAGACAGCTACAGACCAAAAGACCCTCGGCACGCCGCCTCAGTCTCCGGTAACACCACTTTCACCCCCGTCGTACATTCCTGTCCAGCCCGAGAAGAATCGCAGGCTCGGACATCGTCGTGCGAACAGCAAAGTAAAGCCTATCAGAGAGCTCAAAAAACTACATCCAAGCCGATTTACCGGAGAATTGGCATTGCATGATGTCCTCTTCTATTATCCCACTCGACCTGCGCCGGCTCCGCCAGCACTGAACAAGGTCACCATGTTCCTTCCTGCCCGAGATACTACTTACATCGTTGGAGGGAGCGGCAGTGGCAAGTCTACCATAGGCTCGCTCCTTCTCGGTTTGTACACACTCGAGAGCGGCCGCATCGAGGCCGACGAGCAAGGTATCGAATGGCTCGATGAGCACTGGCTCCGCGGACACATCGGGATGGTCAGTCAAGGTGCATCTGTTCTATTCGAAGGCACAGTGCACGAAAATGTTGCGCTTGGCGTCGTCGGTGCGGTCGGAAGCAGCAAACGAAAACCCGAAGATGTCTCGAGAGAAGAGGTCATCCGTGCTTGCCAACTTGCTCACTTTCACGAGTTTGTCAAAGACCTTCCAGATGGATACGACACGCCTCTCAGCGGTGAGAGAGGCGCTAGCTTGTCTGGTGGTCAACGACAGCGGCTTGCGATTGCTCGCGCTTACATCCGCGATCCGACTGTTCTAATCCTTGGTGAGTCTCATTTTAACGAGGTCTGCATAATGCGAAACTTGACTCCGGTAAATACAGATGAAGCCACTTCAGCCTTGGATACCGTCACTCGCTCTGCTGTACATGCGGCAGTAAAGGCGTGGCGCAGAAACAAGACTACCATCATAATCACCCACGACCTATCTCCTATCACCGGTGACGACTTTGTCTACGTCATGAGAGATGGGCAAGTAGTCGAGCAAGGTTATCGCCAAGAGCTCGAGACACACCGAGATGGGTGGTTTACGCACCTCGCTACAATCCAAGCCACGGCACCGGAACCCCGTCCTCAGGACCTGCATGATGAAGATGATCACGAAGAGCACCTCAATTTGCCCGAATTTGCGATAACACCCCCGCGGGACAACCGTCACAGTTCCGTTCATCGGCTCAGCATGACTCCACGACTGCCTTTACCTGTGGCTGGTGAGATTGGCGAATCCCTTCGGGATTATCAGCAGAATCAGCGGCACTCGAGAGTTTTCATGGACGAGCAGCAGCAGCGCCGCCTGTCGACGGCCTCCCCAAATCCCTCATTCCGCACAGCTCGAGCGGCTGGTGACTCGCCCACTCAGTCTCCTGCGATGCAAATGACGCGATCTGTGTCATCCTCGCGTTCTATCCCTGTTCTTCCCTATGCAGCGCCACGGCCGTTGTCGCAGATCGGTTCACCCGCCAGCCAGCTCACAAAAAGCAACTCTCGCATCAGCCAGGCCGCAATGCAGCGGACACCGTCTTCAATTATGTCACGAAGGCCGCTCCCAGACTCGAAACGATCTGAAGGACCCCGAGAAAGCTGGTTCCAGCTCAACGATGTCACTACGGAAGTGCCTGGTGAATCAAAAGAAGGAGAACCCAAAGAAGACGCTCCTACCGTTAAGCATCCCACTTTGGTTCAACTTTTCAAGACAATGCTTCCCATGGTGCCAAGCAAGTTTGGACTTGTGGTAGGCCTCCTGCTCTGCATCGCATCTGGTATCTGTACTCCGATGTTCTCTAGCCAATTTGCGCAGCTCCTCGCCGCTCTCAGCAACCCTGGCAGTGTGAATCTCGTCCGAGTAGCACTTATCCTCCTCCTGATAGCAGGCATAGACGGCTTGACGCAGTGGGGCAAATACACCGTGTTGCAACATGTTGCCATGGGCTGGGTACTGAAGATGCAGCAAGAATGCTTCAGGACGGTGTTGTCACAGGACAAGTCGTGGTACGACAGTCCGGCGAATGTTCCCATCAACATCGTCTCTACCCTGGTCAAGGATGCCGAAGATGCACGCAACCTCATCGGCTACGTGGCGGGCAATCTTACCGTCGTATTGTCCATGATCTTGCTCGGAGTCATCTGGGCCATGGTGGTAGGCTGGCAGCTCACGCTGGTAGGCATGGCCATGGGTCCGCTGTTCGTCCTTTCCACTATGACTTCTACTCGGATACTTGGCACGTACGAGCGCATCAACAAGGCGCAGAGGGAGGAATGTTCCAAGAAGTTCTATACCAATGTTGCCAACATCAAAGCCATCCGATCAATGTCGCTGGAACCGGTATTTTTGGATAAATTCGAAAAAGCCGTTCGGCAGGCGTATGATGGCGGAAAAAAAGCTGCTTTCTTCACCGGCTTCGGTACTGGTATTGCTTTCTTCGTCATCTACGTTGCCCAAGGTATGCACAGCTAGTCTAAGATGGTAGATTAATGGCTAATATTCCTTTTCAGCCATCATGTTCCTCGTCGGAGCGCTCTTCATCATTCAAGGAACATACACTTTCCAGCAGGTCATGCAGGTCTTCGTCCTGTTGATCTTCTCCATCACTTTCGCTGGACAGGTATTGCAGAATGGTGAGTTGGTTGTCAGAACGCTTCTCAGATCCGGTCTAACTGCTTGTACTTCAGTCCCGCAAATAGCCAAGGCAAAGTACGCAACGGCGGACTTGCTGCGGCTGCATGCAATCTCCAAAGAGACTGCAGAAGCACAAGGAAGGATGACATTCCCTGTTTCTGGGAGAATCATTTTCGATCGCGTTGCATTTAGCTATCCGACAAGACCAGACGTCAAGGTGTTGGAAAATATCTCCTTTGAGATCCAACCTGGTGAATGCGTGGCAATTGTCGGGTGAGTCTTTGTGCTGTAGACTGGCGGGTTCTGATCTCACCAGATACAAACCTAGACCATCGGGATCTGGAAAGTCTACGGTTGCTGCCCTCCTTCAACGACTATATGAGCCATCGCAAGGCATGATTCGCATCGACGGGCGACCGATGCCTAGGATCGACGCCAAATATCTCCGCGACCACGTTGCAGTCGTTTCGCAGCATCCGGCCTTGTTCGACATGTCAATTGCGGACAACATCTCGTACGGCAAAGTTGATGTGGAGATTGACGACGTGATAAAGGCTGCAAAAGCCGCACACGTACATGACTTCATCATGACTCTGCCGGATGGCTACAAGACCCATCTTGGCGAGAACGCTGGCCTCATTTCCGGAGGACAGGCTCAGCGGCTTCAGATCGCCAGAGCTCTCTTGCGTCCACGAGAGATCCTTCTGGGAGATGAAATTACTTCTGCACTCGACGCCGAGAACCAGGAAGCGATCATGAAAACGCTTGCGGATGTCAAAAAGGGCCGCACTACCATTCTTGTTACGCATACTCTTGCTACTATGCAGATGTGTGACAGGATCATCGTTATCGAAAACGGCCGTGTCGTACAGCAAGGCACATTTACGGAATTGCAGTCCAATCCCATGGTGCGTGATAGCTTGCAGAACTCTCATGGCCTTGCGCTGAAGAAAACTATTGCAGGGTCTGTTTGCCTCGCTTGCGAGAGCCGGCGAATGGAATGCTTAAAAAACTTTCGAGTAATCTAGGGCTATTGTGTCACACTCCCACTTATACTCCCCAACTCTGTAGAAAAAACAGAAAGAGCCAAAGCTAGAGCTATGTATCTATTAGATTGCACGCGCGCTAGTAACGCAGCACCGCGGAAAGACTCAAGCGGGCACCAACAGAGCTCGAGGTTGTCCCCATGACCCTTCATTATTGTGGACTACGTTTCAGGCCCTGAGAAGACCTGTCGAACATTTACATTCATACGAGTGTGACGCAAGAACGCGGCAATCGCTTCGCCGTCTGAATAAGCTGACCAGTCATGGAAGACTGTGCAGCTGTCTTCTATGATTCTCGGCACCCCGTGAAATACGCGACGACCATCTCCAGCCATGATGACTACATCACCGCTGCTGAGGAGCATCGGAATTGGTCTGATGTCTCGCGTTTGACCGCCTGCCAGAAAGATGCAAGATTCGCCCAAGGAAACCGAGATCAATGGTCGAACAGAATCAACTTCGGATTGATCGATATGCGCAGTGAGGGAGTCTTTGTATTGATAAAAGTTGACCACGCCTGCTTCTGGTCGGTACTTCTCCCAATCTGACGTGTCGAGCGTCTGACCATTGGCAAGAGGAATTGCATGCCATGGAACCAGACTAGCAATGCGCTGGCATACCGCAGTAATGGCAACAGGCATTGGCATCGGTGCTTTGTCCCACTTGTACGACTTTGTGCCCCACTGAAAGTTGTAACCGTCAGCGGTCTGGGCATGCTGATAGGCACGTCTTGCTGGACCTACGTGGTATTCGAGGCCAAGTATGGTCCATCGCATGCGATTGATCAGGTCTCCAACAGGCGCGGCACGGACAGTATGACTTGGCTCTGGGTCTTCTTTCAGAGTATGCTTGTCGTTCTGCATCGTACTTATGTCGGTAGGAGTTAGGTCCATCCGTATACGCTGGTCCAGCCTATTTTCTCGACCGACTTGGGCCGTCTCACCGGAGCTTGAGGGAGACTCGGCATATTTAGGAGGTACGAGTTGACTCGGTGCTTTCACATACGCATCCCACCATCCTGATGTCGGTGAACGGTAGTGAGAGTCTAGACTTGTGCGGGAAGCGGGACCTGTCGTCTCGTGGAGGGCGGCTGCTATCAGCTCTTGTTGCTGGGTAGTGTCGACGAAGTTGGGTAGAAGCAACAAGCCTGGCCAACATCGATGCCTTTAGAACATATCCAGATCTCTATTTGCCCACGGATCCTCACCTGGACGATCCGGAAAATAGCAACAGTATTTGCCATTACTGAGCTGCGTGCGGCAGACGCTCCACTGTGCGCCATGGCGATCTAGCCAGACCCCAGAAGGGCTAGATGGCCGTGCAGACCCGTCATCCTCATCATTCCAAGTCAGACGACTGCTTGTGATGCTAAAGGCTGCAGACCAGTCTGGCTGACATGTTCTGTCCTTCCAGAACTGCTCCTCCACGCGAAACGGTGTAATTTCGCCACTGGCAGCCTTCTGTGCGCGTTGCTGCTCGACGAGGAGCTTTGCGCGTGCTAGACGCTTGCGTTCTGCGTTCGAAGCAGGTCTCGAGGTCATCTAGCGGGACCATTGGTCTCGGGCTGCTCCGTCATGGTTGTGGAGTGGATCTGACCTGGCGTCGAACTACCTAGCGGCCGCTTTGCCTGCCGTTCTTTGGTACACATAAACTGATTTACTGACCCCCAATGCAGGTCTGCACATGTTTCTATCCTGACAAGCTGCAATGGCCAACCGCAATGCCCATCGCAGGGCTACAAGCCCTGCATGTTGTTGCCATACATGCAGGTGGCGAATGTCTTCCACGAAGTTGTACAGTTGTCCTACTTCGCTTAATCTCAACGGACGAACAGCGCAAAAGTCTCGCTTCGATAGTATATAGTGGACAAGATCCTGCGCACCAGCCAATCACTGCTTTTGACAGGGTATAGGTCCTCCTTGTTTCACCTCGCTACGAAGCAGTGGCAGCCGTGCAGCAACTGGACAGCTCTCGACTACCACTACGACTCCGCCGAGTGTCGTTCATGTCGAGCGAATATAAGCATCGCGTTGCCTTCTTTGACGGTCTGCGTGGCCTTCCAGCAGCTGAATGGCAAGCATGTAAGCCGCTGATCATGCCGTCAAGTCACGCGCTTATGGGCCGCTCACAATGCCCGCACTGCCTCTTCCAGTCGAGGACAAGTGGTCTGCTCGAGGTATCAAGATCATAGAGTATGAGACACAATCCAGAGGTCCAGGTGCTCTGGGCATCAAAGACGCTTTCGAGGCCCTGCGCAAGCTCGATGCCGAACAGGGACCTATTGACGGCATAGGCGAGTCAATGCAGCTTTCGTACGTCCAGCACGCCAGGCTGACTTTATCAAGTGTTGCTCAGTATCCATGGGTGCTCTACTGCACGTGTACAAGCCTATCGGGCAGGCATTCTGCGATGCACTCCCAAGCCTACGTTTCCTCAGCGGTGGTGGCGCGGGGTACGACAATATCGACGTCGAGGCTCTCTCCAAAAATGGCGTCTACTACTGCAACACTCCAGAAGCCGTGTCGGTTCCTACCGCCGATGCCACATCAACAATGATCCTCTTCGCACTGCGAAATTTTATTTCATATGACCGGAATGTACGTCGCGGACAATGGAAAACAGGCGTTCTCCCTGGCCTGAATCCTCGGGATGCAGTGTGAGCGGTCCTTTGGCAATGTGCGTGCTCAATCACAGCTCGCGTGGCTGACTATGAAGGGGCGCAATAGTATCGGCATCCTTGGCATGGGAAGTATCGGAGGCATCGTCGCACGCCAGCTACAGGCGTTCGGGGCCAAAATCATATACCACAACCGGAACAAGCTGCCCAAAGAACGTACGTTGCGTCCGAATGTGATGAGGATAATTCATACCTGACATTGCCCATGTTATGTAGAAGAGCACGGAGCAGAGTATGTCAAGTCTCTCGAGGATTTCCTTGGACAATGCGATGTAGTTTCTCTTCACGTACCGCTATCCGACGCGACCCGTCATCTCATATCGGCAAAGGAGCTCAAGATGTGCAAGAAAGGCGCCAAGATCGTCAATACAGCTCGCGGGCCTGTCCTCGACGAAGAAGCATTGGTGGAAGCTCTTAAAAGTGGACATCTAGCAGGTGCTGCTTTGGATGTGTTTGAGCAAGAGCCGAAAGTGCATCCCTGGCTATTGGAAGCCGACAACGTCTTGCTTTTACCGCATAATGCTGTGAGTTTCGTCGCAACCGTATTATAACGATGCTACGTGTGACTGAATAGTCTGTTTGCATTTCTGCCGACGACAGAGCAAGACCGAAGGAACTGGCACGGCCGTGGCCCGTGAAGCTTTGTCGAATATGGACAGCTATTTGACTGTTCCCCTCGGTGAACCTCCGAAAAACGCAGTCAACAAAATTACGCCGAAGAAGCTGAATGTCACGATACGACTGCAAGCACAGGAAAAAGAATGATGGTTCAAGAGAAACAGGCCTTCTTGCCCACGGCGCCAGGCCCGGAAAATCAGTTCTCTCTCAAGGTGTAGACGTGTATAGGTACGCCAGGCATTACCAGGATTTTCTAACAGGTGAAGGACTGTGTTCTTTATTGCTACATCACACGCTTTTGCAGGAAACTTTGGCCTCATTGAGGTCTAGTCTACATTATAGTGCCAGATGGGCAATAGCTGAGAGTTTTGGTCTTTCTGAGCACTTTTCTCGCCGACCGTATGTCTACTTGAGGGGACTTCAGGTTGGCGAATCAGTCTCGACCTTCAGCCTTGTCCCGAGCTTCGCGAGCTTTGTCCTCAGCGGCCTCCTTGGCCTGCTGAGCTTGTTCTTCCTGCTCCTTCTTTTCCTCCTCCTCCCTCTTCTTTCGTTCCTCTTCCTCCTTCTCGCGCTTCTTCTCCTCATTCTCAAAGAAGACGTAGGCATCGCTGCCCTGCTGGGTCTCAATTTCGCCTCCAACATTTCCTTCTAGGCGCGGGCCCGCCGTGCTTTCTGTCTGTGAAGTGTCAATTACGCGGTTGTTCCGAGTGTAGTTCTTCTTTTCCGCGAGCTTCTTGCCAATATCGGCAGAGCTCTTAACCTGGAAATAGCTGGAAGCGCCCAGGGTGACCAGAATGGTCGAGCCTACGATGGCAGTAAGGGCGAAGCGGTACTGTATCATGTGTAGTGAAGTATTAGCCGCTCACGTGAAGAAGACGGTCGCATGCTGGCCGACCTACGGTGGAATACCACTTTGGCGTCCAGCCATTCGCAGTAGCTCGCGAGTCAATGTACCAGATTCCGGTGAAAGCGGCCCATTGCGACGCAAGAGCCATCTGAGCCGGAAGAAGAAGGGACGGCCATCCGACCAAGACGGGAGCAATGCCCATGAGATACCGAGTCGTTCCTTTGCGACCACCGTACCCGGCGAATTCAAAGCCCCAGTGAATTGCACCTAGGAAAGAAAGAATGACGGCGCCGTACGATACTTGACTGTAGGTGGTTCGCAAGACGTCAGAGGCCGGTCGGACGCAAGTTTTGTGAATGCAGAATAGCGGATACCCACATCTGTTGGACGTGGTGCAACAGTGCCAGCGCGGTGTCAAGGTCGATATTGGATTGAGCTGTACAGTATAGTGACAGCGAAGCCGTCAGCGAATGAAAAGGGTGTCCCTGCAAACGTAATGCAACTTACCACCTTCTTTCGAGATCAGGGAGGCCTCCCTCGCCAAATAGATACTAGCCATGGACGTGCCGACGTACGGGAGGAAGCCAGCTCCACCCGCCTGTGAGCAAGTTCGGGTATCATTAAAAATGATGCTCGACAACCCAAGTAGCACATATCAGGGCAGAAAGCTCACCAGCCAGGCTTCTTTCGGTACATGCTGAACGAGGCCGGACAAGCTGTTCTGTGACGCAAAGGTGGGGCAATTATGAGTTCCACATATGCAGAGGCAGAACTGGTGCTGCCAGCACTCACTACCGTGCTTTGCATTTCGGACACACTGCCACCTTCAGACTGGGCGTGTGCAGCAGGATCATTTGCGCCACTTATTGACTTTGCTACGTCTTTGATGGATTTCGAGGCTTCTTGCTGCAAAGTGCAGGTGCTTTAGTGAGAGTAAACATAACGTCCGTGACGTGCATTGCCAACTCACGGCTGCATTCTCCTTCATCTCTGCAGAATAGTGACCGTACGGCTCTGCATCAGCTTCTGACCAGGCCCCGCATTCGAGCGCGAATACGCCAAGCACGACTGAGTCAAACTCACCCTTGAAACTTTTTGCTGGAGGCTGGTTCGAGACGCCGGAAGTGGCCTTGACTGCTTTGCTAGTTGTGAACACACGCTGTTGATATAGCTTGGGCGCCTGCAGGATATGGTCAGCAGTGGATACCGTAGCCGAAGTGATCTGCGTACCTGGGGCCGGGCGGCCAGAGAGCTCCTCAGCAGCGGGAAGGCCACGTTGGCCATGCGTGCTCGTGCTGCCATGCTGGCTGCTGTGCGTGTGCTGCGTGACTCGGGCAAAGAAGAAGTCTCCCTTGCAAGATTCAAGCAGAGCGAGACGCTGGTCTCTCGCCAGGCCGTCTACTGGTTGATCGGCTACGTCATTTTGTACCGAGGTATCATAGACGAAGATGCTCCATACAATTACTGCGGTGCTTTTAGCGAGCCACGCTCTCATGGAATGCTTCTATCAACATCAAAATATCATGCCGCCTTCGCGTTGCTATTTACCCCGGTGCTCCTTGAAGGTGTCCGCAACTGACCGACCTGCGCGGAGGTCTGCCATGCATTTCTCATCAACCACTTTGTTGTGGGCACATCGCCTCGCGACCTCTGCAGCGTCTTGCAAGGGTATCACTACTACGCCATCTTCATCCGCGACGATGATGTCGCCGGGGCTGACTGTGACTGCTGGAAAACTGTGGTGTGCTTCTCCAGCTGAATCATAACGCGGATGTATCGTGATAGGTTCTTGGAGAGCACTCGGACGCGTAAAAGGTGACTGACCAAGCATGCTATGGCCACGTGCGTACACCTGGACGATCTCAAACTCGTCAATGTAGTCCAGAGAGGCTGCCCTTCGAGCCTGAGCAGCGTCCGACCGG
Organism: Cystobasidiaceae sp. HBUAS51001; assembly: GCA_003351005.1. Classification (NCBI taxonomy): domain Eukaryota; kingdom Fungi; phylum Basidiomycota; class Cystobasidiomycetes; order Cystobasidiales; family Cystobasidiaceae; species Cystobasidiaceae sp. HBUAS51001. Next base: position 112,284 of record QOZY01000092.1, on the reverse strand, counting down.
TGGCTCACTGCGAAACCAGCTTCTCGATGCTCCGCCAGATCTCGACAGCGTCCATCGAGGATAACGCCTTTCACCTTGCGTGCCTGTGCTCTTGCAGTCATCAAACCGCCCCAGATTGCATTCTTGCAGCCTTAGTACGCGTGGAAGAAGGCAATCAAACCAGGAATCCACATGCCCAAAACCCTGTCACCGACCTGATGGGGCTGACACAATCATAATGCTGTCTTCTTCAGCAGCGTCAACCTGTCGGATTGCAGACTCAGCTGACGTTCGTCACAGAAGATCTCAATGCATGCATGTACGAAATGCTGGTCCGGCTTCGGAGCATCCTTGTCAGCTTGAGAGACCATCTGCATGTCTTGTTTAGCCTGAAGTTGGTATTCCAGCATGAGAGCAATACTCTACCTTCACAGTGAAGGCCTGTCCTATGATTCGTGTTGGCACCTTGGGCGAGAAAGGTTCAAGATCAGGAATGTAGCCGCCGTGAGGATGTCCCATTTGAATGAGGCTATCAGAGACCTGGTGACGGTAGGCAGAGATATGTTCAAGCATTTTAGGACGAGGAGAATGCATGCGAATGCATCAGACATGATTGCAACGTCATGTTGGCTGCTTCTCAATTGCCGTACTTCGCAAGTACCGAAAGGCACCAGAGCTTCTATCGCAGAAGTGGCTGCAGACGACTTCGCCATGTTTTAGATTGGGGCCAGCAGATAAGGCGGTAGCTCGTATGTGTTCAAGTGACCAGAGCTCAGGAGGCCAGGAAAGTTGGTCAGATGGCAGCCATTGTCCAAGCTGCCCATGGTGCTGCAAGCTCCAGCAGTACGTGATCGGAACGTCGAAGACGCTTATCACGACCCAAGCAAGCCTGTCACTCTTGCCAGCAAAAACATACGTGTCATGTCCTGCAGAACATAGACTCTGCACACTCGCGGGCTGGTCGACTCGGGCTGTCCACAAGCTGCGATGCGCCACACTCATGGATGACCACTGTCGAGCTTATTGATGAAGCAGAACAGCACGCAGGCCACCGCTACATTTACGCCTTGGCGTGCGTGTGGCTTTCAGGCAAGGCAGCCATGCGTCTTCTCGTGTGGCCATGTACGCGTGCGTCTCAACATCACCGTAACGCCACTGCCAAAGCGCAGAGTGGCTTTCGAGCTAGCTTTCGAAGAGGTCTAGCCACGAGACGCAGTTCACGCGAGGAAGTTCGACCTTGTTGTGGGTCTTTGTGCGAACTTACACCTTCATTCGAGGCCCTCTCAACGATCTCAACGTTCAGTGGTACACTTTGATGGTCCCCCGATTAACGCGAACTTGTCACTGCAGCCGTTCGATGTGTCGCAGATTTCCACGCGTAGACTGCGTCCAGGAGAATTGCCGCAGCCCGCGAAGACCCAGCAGCGTGTTTTGTAAGCCCATCAAGGCTCACCTTCACGCGCGACGCGTTAAGGAGTTATACACACACCCAGAGACAGAACACGCTTATACCGTCTGCCCTGCGGTGCGCGGTTGTCATGGCTTACCTTTCGGACTTGTTGATCCTGGTTACGCGGACAAACGAGCAAGAAGCGGACTCCCGCCGCGTGACGACAAGCTGCTGGACCACTGGACCCGCTAGTTCGTCTTCTCAGCATCAGCATCAGCTCATGCGTGTCCTGTCACAGTGCAACACCTTCCCTGCCAGGTGCTTGCTCACTCCGCTGGGACTTTATCGAGTCAATCGTCGCCAAACGAGAGTCTCTCACTACTAGCCCTTAAACAACATCCTATCAAGTTCAATGCGCAGTGTATTCCATTCACACAATGACAATCTTTCTTTGCATGGACCTCACACCGTGTGGGAGTTGCTTTCCTCAGACATCATGCATCTGCTAGCCGTCAGATAGCCTTGACTTGGCTGACTCGGAGCTTCTTCTGACCGCTCAGCGGTCGTACAAACTAGAAAACCCTCACAACACATGACTTCTCTGCCACAGCAGTCCGCTAGTCTGGCAAAGCGCTGGTCGTGACGTTTGAAGGCTTGTCCGGCAAGGATCATCATTTGAAGGGCATGTGGCTTCTTAAAATCTCAGGGGCCATTGTAGAGCAGTTTCTGCAATGCGGACTTGTCTTTCTTGGATTCGCGACTGCACACCATGCTTAACGCAGCTTCTCTGATCCGTACCGGGATCGCAGCCGTTTTTACCAGGCCTGCTGTCCACTTGCGGATTGCGCAGATTTGGAGATGTCGTCCCCGTACAAATCGCAGAGAATCTCGAATCTATCGGATGCACATTTCCTACGAGCGCTTCGTTCATCCTCATGGAGCCGCGGTTGGCTGGATTCCCCTGTCAATGTGTGTATGATATATCGGTACCAGGAAGGCGATCTTCGAGGCGGATGGTGATCATCCCGGAGCGCAACGGCCTGATCGCCGTATCGTGCGATAGCTCCGATGTCAGTGAACGGTTTGTTGTGCTCGCTGTCGTCATTGTTGTTGTTGGAGTAGGTTGAAGTTCAGATTCGCTGCTTGGCGTGTCATGCTCACGTGCCCGCTTGCCTGAAGCGGACGATAAAGATGGCAGAGTTTGGGAGACCTGTACGCATTCGGCAGGAGGCGGCGGGCATGGGCTGGACCGCGACAAGCCTATCGCTGCAGCCCTCTACCATGTAAGGGTCTGCGTAGCTCAACAGTAATGTTGACAGAATAGGAGTAATGACCCCAGTTGCGCGGCTGCCTTGGTCGTCGAAGCGCCCAACCGGAGTGTTCAAGTTGCCAGAGTGGGCTAGCAAAAAAGCCACAATGGGGACGAGCGGTCTGAGACATCGATGCACTATAGCGAAAGCGGTCGGAGAGCATGGATGAGTGCGTGTCGTCGACGACCTGGCCATGGGCCGTCTTGCTCCGCAGCTCAAAGCGACCTTGGGCCATTTCCACTCATCTAAAAGATCACAGCACACCCAGTTGGCATTGTCTGCTGGACCGCTCTCGTTGCTGGCCTTGCCTGCTTTCCTTCTGCACATCCGCAAAGGTCAACTCTCGCCAATATTCAGCTGTGCACATTAGCGTGCAAGACAGCCACCTTGCGAACAGAAGGCACATAAAACCAAGGCTCACACGTCCAACGGCAAACCCAATCGAGGCAGTTCGTCACAGCAGACATTGAGGTTCAAGCTCGAGCGCCATCAGCAGAGTTTAGGAGGTAAGCAGTACAGACACATGCTTGCTGGTCATAGGCTTGATAGTGGGCAGGACATGATTGGGACCAGCCCGCGCTGTCAGCCCTCCATCTGTGGCGGATGCAGCATGGAGGTTTATCAGTTACTGATTGCAAGTTTCATCCAGCACCACGGCACCCACATCATCGCGTTCAGAACACTTGGAAAGCTGCCGCAGGCCATCTTCGCATCACTGCCGAGGCTGCTGGAAGTGCTCTCAGTGAAACTTGCGGTTTGGCATTAAGCTCAAGCTCCCACCGGTCGTCTGTGCGTGCGCCAGCGCCACGTACAACGCGGTTCGCCTTCCCGGTACCTCGACCTTCACGAGTGCCATCAGCATACCAGTACTAGCTGGTGAAGTGAGGGGCAGGTCCTTTACGCGCTAGACCACCTCTCGACTCCCGTCACCAGTCGCGAGTCGCGCCGCCCCCTAATCTGACAGGTGCGCGCGCCATCTCCCCTAAAATTCGGTCCTGCGGGAAGATCAGTCGCCGGCGCCCTCGTCCGCGTCTCGGTGCGTGCCTATCAGCCCCAATTACGCCAGAAGGTCGCGACGGCCACTCATTCCTGACACTCGTTCCGCATACCAGAGCCTCGTGTGGACGTCGACTTCTCCCCTCCTGCGTTGGTTTGGAAGAGCACAGCTTCTCTCCCATCTCTTCTCGTCTTGCCTTCCCAACTTTCGCGTCGACCAGCCACCTCCCAATTAACACGTACTTCGCTCTCCCAAAAGGGCAGCCGACTGCCATCTCATTGCTCCAAGGTCGAGATAGCCTCCCAACGTCGCTGCGACACGTCGATATAAGGTCGAGCTCGTAGTCTTCGCCTCTTGTCCTCCTATTCCTCACATCAGCCCTCTACAAAGTCGCACGCGTCTCACCGATTTATCGCTACCAGAGCATTCGGGAACATCTTCCAGTGGACGCTTCCGCTCTTCCAAAGGAAAGACAATCATGAGCATCGCCATGGACGCACCCACGCCATCGATGGCCCGACGACACCCAGCATCGCTTCTACCCAAGTTCATGCATCACCCACAGCTTCTCGAGCTGGTGCGGTCGCCAGTAACGGCGGAAATGATCTGTAAGTCGTTTGAACGCGCCTGGTATCCAGTACTAGCAAGAATAATGAGCTGACATGGTTTTTCACGCACACAGCGTACCTCGCTGCAAAGACCTACAATGTCATCCAGTGTGGTCCAGCAACACCCACCGCCCTTCCTTCGCCACCAACCACACCAACGAAGCAAGGCTTCCCAGCGCAAGCAGAATCTCCAGACCCAGCACTACCTTCTCTGGAAGCATTCATCAGCATACTAGTCCAAAAAAGCAACGTGCAAGTCCCCACCTTGCTGTGCACACTAGTCTACCTTGAGCGCCTGCGCTCCAGACTTCCACCCGCTGCAAAGGGCATGTCCTGCACTCGTCATCGCGTCTTCCTGGCCGTCCTCATCGTTGCTGCCAAATACTTGAACGACTCTTCGCCCAAGAACAAGCATTGGACGCGCTATTCCGCCCTCTTCTCCCAGGCAGAGACCAGTGAGTGATAGTTCGGCGAATGCTGTCTTTGCACTATATCTGACAATGCGATCATTTGCAGACCTCATGGAATGCCAGCTTCTGTACCTTCTCGACTACGACCTTCGCATCGAAGAGTCCGAGCTGGTCGAGCACTTCTCTCCCTTTTTCACCTTCCGGCAAGCAGCTCCTGTTTCCACCCCCAGCCGGCTGCGCGAGAGACGCACTCCGTCGCTCGAGTCTGTCGGCTCTTCCTCGGGATCCGATTCGTCGCCCAAGACCCCTTCGAACGAAGTGCCAATGCACATCGCAACAACACGTGCCAACGTTGTGTACTCCAAGGGTCTTCCAACGCCCGAGCCGTCTCCTCCTGCACGCCGCAAAGGCTTCAGCCAATACTTCCGAGGTCGCGCAGACAGGTCCAAAAGCATCGACACGGGGATTTCTGGCAGCGACGGTGTGACAATCATCCACTAGCACGCCTCGAGACTTTGCAGGGGGGTCTTCGCGCCGTTGACTTCCGGCCACGAGCCATTCGGTATCTCTGTAGCATTTCGTTCACCGGGCAATGGGGAATGAGTAGGGGAGTTCAAAGGGGCAGTCAAGGGTCAGTAGCAGTTCGCATTTGTCGTTGTAGCAAAGACGAGCACCTCGTACTAGACAGTCAGATCAGAGACGCGACGCGTCCTGCCAATATGCAAAAACAAAAACATGCATAAAATTAGCCTGGAGGCATTGCGGCCATCTTGCTACAGCACCACTCACCTGCATGCACTGATACCAGTGTTCTCGAGTGACTGGCACATCGCGAGCAGCGCGCAGAATATGGAAGTGGCAAGCCTGTCATGCCAGCTGCATTCGCTTTGGAGCTGAACAGGTGTTGCAAGGACCAACCGTGAAGGGGGGCCATGCCAGAGACGACCAGTCGGTTCTTCAGCGAAGAATTGGGTCGCGCATTGCAGGAGAATGGGTATGCTCTCATGTCGTGGGAGGTGAAGGACAGCGCGGACCCTCAAGCGACAGGGTCGGAGGCGCAGGCTGATGCGCTGGTGGAGCTTCTACCGGAGAGCGAAGGCGAGGGCGACAAGGGGAGAGTTGTCGAAGTAACACTGACTCTGCGCGGCTACACGGTGAGCTTGCGAAGCTGCGTGTGGCTTGGTCAGACGTGACAGGCGCACTGACGTTTGGCGCGTTGCCACCATCATCAGGCTGTCCATGGTGAGAAGCGCTGGCCGGCACACGAAACGCTTGACGACCTTCTCCAGGCTATCAGTCCTGCATATGTCAGGCGGCGACAGAAGCTACTGTTCGCGAAGCTGGAGGACGTAGCCAAGTCTCGTGATTGGGATTGAAGCTCGCACTGCCAGGCTTCACCTCTAGCTGGCTCAAGCCAAGACAAGCCTAGCAGGCGGATGGGAACGGGCAAATGTCTGCATTCGACGATGACTTCTTGTGCAAGAAGCTGGACCCTAGTTGGCGGAGCTCCGCTGTCAGACTTCTTCTACTTCATACAGGCGTGGTGCCATCGATCAATCGTGCCCAGCCAGAAACCCTGCAAAGCCGAAAAGCAAGGGCCCACAGAGAGGCACACAGCTGGCACAAAAGACACGCGTCTAGGCGGTTCTTCAGGTCTCGCTGTCACGCGGCTCGCTACGCCTCACTGCCACTTCATTCGCGAAGACAAGCTTTCGATACAGCGTCTGGACGGAGCCGCAATGGTCGAAGCGAATATCAGATGGATGTGCGCGGAGAGGTGCGAGTGTAATTTCATCGAAACAGTATACCTTTGGGAGCGGACTCCTTGAAAGCGGACAGTGGACGGACATGGACAAGCTTTCAACCTTGGGCAACTTTTGGTGATTGGCGAGCGGAGATTTGCGCGCGGAGGACCTGCATCATGTTGTACGAGTGACACTTGTCAAGTTCATAGATGATACTCCATTCCGGTGTAATGCACTAGACCTCGTCATCAGCTTCGTCTTCTTCCGGCTGTAATGTCCGACTTTTCATGATTTTGATCTCTTCTACTGGTCTGTGGAGGAAAGGAGAGTGATGAGCCCAAATTTTGTTAATTATGAAGCAGCACGACAAAAGCTTCGGCTTGAGCCAAGGCGTGAAAAGCAAGCAGACCCACCTGTCTTGCTGATTCGTGCGGACAGCGCCCAATCGCTCTACGACTCGCATGCCGGTCAATATGCGTCCAAAGATGGTGTGTTTGCCTGAATCGTGTGCATTTCAAAGTCAGATGTCATCAGTACGTTTCGCAGATCGAGTGTCTGCTTCTCACCATCCAAATGAGGCGTGGGCGCCAGAGTTATGAAGAATTGAGAGCCATTTGTATTCGGTCCGCTGTTTGCCATCGCAACGATGCCAGCTCCCGTGAACCGAAGCTCCTTCGTCTGTATTCACAGTTGAGGTCAGCCGCTTTGTGGAACGATATGGTCTTGTCTTGAACGAACTATTTCATCTTCGAACTTGCCGCCTGTTGCATGTACCAGATCCACCGGCATCAGGATCTGCTGGCATGCTAATTTGCGAGTTTGGTCGTCTCACCGTATATGCTGGTACCGCCACGTCCAGTGCCGGTAGGGTCACCTGCTTGTATCATAAAGTCTGGAATGATACGATGGAAGATAGTGCCCGAATAGTAGCTGCAGATCAGAAGCTGCTGTTAGGGTTCAGAAAGCATTCGCGGGTGGCGCCAGCGGACGAACCCTCGCTTTGATAGCTCGTAGAAGTTCTTGCATGTCTGCAAGGCAGTGTTAAGTAGATAAGATGACAGAAAAAGCCCGGCATTGACCTTGGCTCTGCTCACTTTTGGCGCGTGGTCCCAATACAGCTCGACGACTATTTGTCCCATACCCGTGTCAAGCACGGCATTGCCTGCTCACGAGAAGAGGATACGTCAGCCACCACGTTCGGCAGCACGGACCAGCTTACTTGCCTCGTTCCGTCATGGCCAATAAGCTATATGTGTGCGGAGATTGGGAGGCAAACAAGTTCGAAGAAGCTGCTTGCCTTGCGGTCAACCTTGACCATCGCCACCAGCCGGCCAAACCATGGCAGATTCAAAGAAAACGCCTAGCGCATGTGCAGACTTTGCACATCATCCATGAGACATATACACATGGAAACACCGGACGTATAGGCTACGCCTGGAGGTGCATTCTGCGATGGCGATCACGTCCAGTGCAGTGCCCAAGCATGGGAACCACGCAAACGCTGATAATCAGCCTTCGAGCACCTTATCCGTATCTACGGTCGTCGGCATCCGCCATGCGCTTTCGAGAGCTGCTCAACGCGCCCGCGAGCGCTCGGATAGTCTGGGAGAGGAATGGCAGGGGGTTCGTCCACAGCATGCTCCAGCACACCTACCTGGCAGCACAGAATCGTCCAACCTGCAGCAGCGCGAGTCGAGCAGCCAAGCCGGTCATCACGAAGCTCCCAGAAAGTTTGGGCGACCTAGTTCCATCACGGAGTCTCCCGTCGTCGCTGAGCCTGCCAGCTATGACAATCTTGGTGCCAGTGGCAATGATGCTGGGTATGCAAGCGACTCTTCGGAAGATAGCCACTCAGGGGATGAATACAGGGTTAAGAAAGCATATCATCCTCGAGAAAGTCGACGGCAGCTGCCTACTCTCACTGCTCAGCAGCGCGGGATCATCAAGTGCTCAATTGCATACGGCCTGGCCACATTGTTCACGTTCACATCGCTGTCGCGTTTAATAGCTGCACCATTCGATCTGGAAGGCCCAATAAGAGGAGGTCACGTCATAGCTACAGTAGCAACCTACTTTAACCCGGCCAAGACACTGGGAGCGATGTTTGAAGCAGTACGAAACACGTGCCTTTTCGATACAAGCAACCTTAGCTGACAAGTTGCTTGTTCAAAAGGACATATTCATGCTATGGGCATCATTGTTCGCCTTCGTCGTAGCCATTGTGTCAATGGCCTCAGCGACGTTACTCAATACGTTCGGCCTGCACGTCACATCTCATGCAGTCAGTGTTCTCTGGCTCATGTTGTCCATGGGCTTGCTGGCATTCTTGAAGGTCAAGGTTTCACATGCCCAGTTCGGGAGCGTGAGGATTTTTGGCTACCTTGTCGTGTGATTTGTGGCTCATAGAGGCTGCTCGTGTAGGCCTGTTCGATGGTAGCCCTCATCCTGTGCGTGATGACCCAAGTCCGGTAATTGTGCACTGCTGAGCCACTACTTCTGTACAGGACATCCGTGTTTGTCAAAGGTCTCTAAAAGGCTCCAGATGCTTCTTCGGCTGACTGATGCACAGGATCTGCAAGGAGGCAAGCGTTCATAACGGTGACTTTCAGCTGGGGACCATCGGCCAGGTTAGCACAAGCACCTGATCACGCCATGAGATCATGAGCTGAGTTAGGAGAAGACCTTTGCGACAGTCTTCCTCGGTGCAGCAATCTCCAATATCGTCTGCGTGCTGCTTTGGCGAGGATCAGCGACTTCAAAGCTCCAGTGGGTCAGCTGCCTATGCAGACGCAAACACACGCTAATGCAGTGCACGGTCGTGATGAACAGGGGAGACATCAACAAAACTTTAGAAGGCTTTTCGACGCTCCTCGATCTGCTCTGCAGCACTTTTATCAATGAAGATTCGTAAGACAATGATCTACAGCTCTTCGAGCAGGCAGATATCAGCTGAGGCCAGTGCTCATTATGCGCACACCAACGGACGTCATTGCAGGCGAGCATCGCAGAAGGCAATCAAAACTGCAGTAGAAGCTCATAAAGCCTCCTTCGTCGCCTTGAAGTCATCCTTGGACGCAGCCAAACTCGAGCTTTGGGATTATCGAATACAGCGCACGCAAAAGGCATATGATGTGTAAGAGCGAGACCCTTGTCTAGCTGGGTTGGCTATTGATTTGTGACTCTGCTGATGTTCTCGGTTCAGACTGATTGCAACAATGAATCGATTGGCTCAGGATATCACAGGCCTTCGCACCGCAATAAATATTAAGAATGACCTTGAGCGCCTAAACAACGGAATGATGCGAGAAAGCGATAAAGAGCCGACTGCAGACCCGAGTGATACCCAGGATGTCATAGATTCCTTTCAAGCTCACGTCGGACCAAGCCTGATGAAGCTAGCTGTGAGAAACGTAGGGTCAAGGTTTGCTAAGAGGCGTGACTTGACGTGGTCTCTACATAGGATGTCCTGCGCAGCAACCTGAAAATACTACGCACATCTTTCGCGGAGTCCAGGGCAGGGAAGAAAGCACAACCACATCGTCACTGCGATTTCGAGGAAGCAGCCGAAGCAGAGTTAAGGGACATGCATTCCAACCTTGACATTGCCTTGCAATCATACAAGGTCGCGCATTCGAAGGCTATACGCAAGCTGTATCGTCATTTCACGAAGACCAATGCGCGCAACGGAGTGTCAGACCTCAGGAGCCACCGCAGCGCTGATACAGCCCCGTGGGTGCTGTGAAGTACCGTCCTGCCGGTCATGGATCGAGCTGACTAGCCATCGGCAGCAACGATGAAGTATTTTTGATCTACTTCTACTGCTTTAATCTAGAGGAGTTTGCTAGAGAACAGGTGGGTCCAGACCGACTGAAGGCCGTAAATAGCAGTCTGCCTGACTGTCTGACTATCAGGCAATCCTCATCGACAATTTCGCTACGATCCGTCGGGGTGAGCTGATCTATATAGACATATTGGCATCCTAGAACCTCCCTGATGACTCTTGTGGTGACGAAGAGGAATCGTTGCTTGCACACGAACATCGACTGTACTCAGAACGATTCGGCAACCGCATAGGCAAGATTATCGACTTCCTGGACGTCTTCGGCTTCTTCCTGTCCGAAGGCCATGTCCATGCAAAGACTCACAGATTTGCGACATTCACAAAGAAGATAGGTAAGCCGTTAACTGTCGTCAAACTTCAAAATGCTATGTTTTGTGGCTAAAAGATCATTTAGTGCAATTGATGCCCTTTGCGGGGAATAAGCACGACTCGCTGTTCCCTGCTACCGGAGATGCAGCGGTGACTTCATATTCAGCGATTCAAGAGAAGACAGCAAGCATACTGGGAAGAGTCCGCCAACGTATCTGGAAGCTAGCGGTATCGTGGAAGCGGCCTGACATCATTTGTGAGAGCTCCTGTGATCTCCTACCTCTGCGTGGAATCTGACGGTAGATGTGGTAGTCGCCATCAAAAGTGGCATTGGATGCGGGCTTCTTGGATCGTTAGCAGTGAGCGACTACGTCCAACTCGGAATACCTTGCAAAGTGCTCTACTGAACAGTGGTACCCAGTTCAACCATCGTACCAGGCCGACATTCGTTCAATACTCGGGCAATTGGGCGCTCTTGTCGTACATGTGGGTAGACACCTGTGCGATTTGCAAAAGCATGCTGAGCAGTACGAGATAGGGTGGTTGTGGCTGTGACCACTGGACAGACACAGTTCAATGTAAAGAGCGCTCCATAGTCGACTAGTACTCATGCTAACACAGGATCACCCAGTCATTCTTTCGCATAGGGTAATGCTGAGAGAGCGTCGCTCATGAAGGACCTCAGCTGACAGGCTTTGCTGTCACAGTGGCACGATCCTAGGAGCCTGCACGGCAGTTGTCGCCTGGGCTGTGCTTTTCGGTCATCCTCTCCTGCTCTTCAGTAAGGCAATCGCATGCGCTTTTTAAGTGAGATTCTTAAGTGAAGAGGCTCAATCGTGTCATTGCTTTGCTCAGTCTTTTCGTACTTGATGTCACTGCCTTGCTTTGCGCTCATTATCACGAAGCCTAAATTCGCAACCACTGGTCGCTTTATATTGGTAGGCATTCGAATTGACCATCGGCCGAAAGAGGATCGGGACTAACTTGGCAACCCAGCTTTCATATAATTTGACCGCATTATATGCATACAAGTAGGGCTCCAGCCTTTGTGCAGTGATTCCCCTTCAGCCTGAATGCAGCGGGCTGAATAGAGTTGTTTTGGGCTTCAGCGTGCGTCATTCGGATTACGACGTCGAAGAAATTGCCTTCCATCGCATTGTTGCTGTCACAGTGGGGACCCTGTGGGCTCTATTCGTTACTCGCTTCGTTTTGCCATACGAAGCCAGGCGGGAACTTCGAGCAGGCATATCCGAGTGAGTCGATAGCTGCGGACGATTTACGCGAAAACATGACTGACCTGCATACAGACTGCTTCTGAAATACGCATACTACTATCAACGTCTCGCAGAGACCGTGTCCCACGGACACGCTACCTCGTCAAAGCTGGTCGGCGATGACGGCAATCTCCTCAGCGAGCGGACGCCGTTGCTTAGCGATGCTTTGCTCCGGGATTCTTCGCCTTCGCGGGATGAGGTATTCGTTGCAATGGAGATGGAGATGCAGATTGACTTGATTAAAGTGAGTCCCATGCCACTTGACCGGTTGTTCGTAATCGCTGAGATGTCTTCTATATTGTACCTTTCGAATACCTAGCTGAAGGCTCTCCTGGACAGTGCACATCACGAGCCTCGCTTGAAAGGGCCATTCCCCTCGGAGGCGTATACGGTCATCTTGACGGGTTGCCAACGGATCCTTGATATATTGCATTCCATCAGAAGCGTAGCTGTCCGATCAGAGTTCTCGGATGTAAGTTGATACAGCTCGGAAATCCTTTATTATGTTCACTAAGACCAGCAGCAGATTATTCGAAAACACTTCATAGCGCCAACCAATCATGAGCGTCGAGAAGTTTGCGGCAAGTAGGTAATACGGTATCTCGTGTTTACGCGTGTCCGCCCTGACAACATGACAGTGTCCTACTTTTCCTGACACTCCTGGCTTCTGGTCTGAGCCTCAAAGCACCACTTTCTCCGTACTGTGAGTGACGCTTTGAGCGTTGACACCCGCTCGCGCCGTGACTGAGATCTGCGTTGGCACAGTGCCGCCGGCGGAGGAAGCACGCAGGGCCCTCGTCGCGAAGATCTCCTCCCTTTCAGTGGTACGAAGAAGATCCGTCCGCGGCACCACGCCGTATCTGCTCTACTACAGCTACTCTCTCATGGAAAAGGTGAGGGAGCTGATCGCCGAGGTCTGACCCAGAGCGGCGCTGACTTTGACCTGACTTGCAGGAGCTCGTTGCCCAGTTGGAAAGCCTTGGTCGAGTTTTCCAGTATCTGTTTGGAGTCAATGGCGACGTGACCGGATCGGGAGATGGCGTTGCTGCGTTCGAAGGCCTGTTTGAGGATGGAGAAGGCGGCGGCGACGAGAATCACGAAAGTGCCGATGACTCGGAAAGTTCGACCTCGGGTGGACCGCACGATCATTGAGCCAGGTTAGCAAGACACGTGCTCCTCCTGCTTCTAGTCCTTGAGCATGCGTAGTCAACGCAAAATGAGCTAGAAAGCTGGAGCGAAGACCGCTTTCACGAGTAGACATTTTTGTCGAAAAAGTGGTTGTCCAGGGGAAGTCGCCTTGAAGTTGTAACATTTGATGGAACTCCAGCACTACGCTGACCGTCCCGCAGTCGACTCGACATCATTGTCCTTCTGAGACTGTTTTTTGTCGGGAATTCAGGTCGACCAGAATGAAGCAAGCTCGAATGTGCCGGTATCTGCACAGGAACGTCTGGGTTCAGCAGAGACGGTCTCTGCAGGCGTTCTTGGACCAAGTGAGTAACAGCGGCGCCTTTTGCGGTGGAAGAGGACGAGTAACCCTCTCCATCGCTGGTAATGGGAAAGTACTCGTCTAGTTCTTCTGCTTTCACTCGAAGACGATCTCGCGAGCGTGCCTCTTTCAATGTACGGGGCTTGTGAGGTGAACTATGCGGGGAGGACTTTGGCGTCTTTCCTTCGAGACGATGAAAGCGCTTGCGCGTAGCTTGGCGAACACGTCCATCGGAAGCTGAGTTCTGACCCGCTTGTCCACTCTCCTCGTGTGGCTTGAGATCAGCGCTGAGATGGCTTAGATCTGCCGCTGGTCGAGAAAATGTGGTTGCAAAATTTGTATTTGTACGTCTCAGCGAACTTAGAATCGGTGAATCGGTACCCGACATATGGCGGTGATGGATTGGCGGGGAATTGGGATTTGAGTCGGGTCGAGCATCCATGACAGGAGGCGATCTCGGCGACGCAGACCATGAAGAGGACCACGAAGACGGCCTTGACGAGTCATCGGCTTGGCTTGGTAATCCAGGTATATCGATGTTGTGACTTTGTAAAGAAAGATTGACTTTCTCATATGTGCTTTCTCGGCGATGCCGAGTGAATGAGTCGGATGAGCTATGTGGTGGCTGTTGTCCAACATCCAGTATGCCCACTTCTTGCTGCCAAGGAGAACATCGCAGCATGCTGTCTGAAGTAGTAGGTGCTGGTCGACGGTCATCTCGCGGCGTCTTCGTGGGACTTGCAGGTTGGGAAGGCAGATCGTGTGCTGCTGGCAAAGCCGCGTCATATCGGTCATAATCGTACGGCAGGCTATCATCAGGCTCTCTTTCTTCCGTAGTATTGCCCGAATGTACTGAAATATTGGGACCTTGCTCCATTACGACTGGAGTATACGTGGCTGTTGACTGCTGTGCCATGTCTGCACACCATCTTTGGGAGAGGCGGTGGATTAAAGACGGCAGATCGCGGCGGAACCGTTCGCGAAGCTGATTTTCGATTTCCTGCAAGCAGTGAAGGAACAATTGCAAGAAGCGACAAGTCAGCAACCTGCTTGGTCGAACAGGACACACCCTGTTCGCGTAAAAAGCGCGAAGTCGGCTACCGATTGTATAAACTGCTGAACCACGCCAAAGCTGTCGAATGAGCTCGAGACGTTCAAGCTTTCCAGCGGATCGTCTTTGAAAGCCAAAGTGAGGCCTGTAGTCTTGGAGAAGGAGACAGAGATGACGCAGCGCAGACGCAGGCCTGAGAGCTTGAGCTGCACAAACATTTCTGCGGTGGTGAGCAACACAGACGGTGTGGCCAACATCTCGAGAGCATGCTTGTACTGCGTCAGTGGGTTGACCTGTACGTGGGAAGACAGGCAGTCAGTCGACTTGAGCTGCCCTGAAGCATGTTGCCAAAGCATAGTAGACGGACTCACGTGCAGATTGGTCGCGAGCGATATCGATGCGTCGCCGCTGTAGCTGAGCATGAAGCTGCCCTTGAAGCTGCCATTGACCACTGAGAGCTCTTCCAACGATATGATGTCCAGCTCCGGGGGTATGGTACCCAAATTGAGATCCTCTACCCTGATTCTGTCTGCGACGAGCGAGAGCTTCTGGCCTGTATTCAGGGCTTGTTCAAACGCAGTCTTCGCAGACTCGTAAAAGGACGCCGGGAAGGAGCTCGGCCACGCGAACTCGAAGGACATGATGGTGGAAGTCACGATGATATGCTGAACCACCTGCACTCTATCGACTCATGCTGGAGCAGTGGTGGGAGGACCTGTGGCTGCAAGTCGCAGGGACGGTGACTGATGCAGCTTGACCGGGGCGGTCATACGCCATCGTTGGAGCGCTTGAGCGGATGGACCAGGGCGTGGATGTGCATCTTGCCAGCGCAGACGATGGCGAGCATCGCGAGGTCGCGAATGAAAGCAATGGCCGCTGCCGTGTCTACACTACGTCGACGGGAGTGGATTTGGATGATCTGACTGCTTCTACAGAACGGAGCTTTGACAGCTCAGCGACTGCACTGAACATAGGCAAGAGCGCCTACTCTTGTTCTGCACTCATGAGCGGAACACGGTCCTGCCACAAGTCAGGGATAGTCTGGCTCTCGAGACATTCGTGATTGACAGGTGATGGCGAGCCTTTGGTCTCGGAGCCATGTTGTAACGACGTGTTTCCTCTACATCAAAGGCGACGAGAGCGTACCGACGGCAGGATAATTTATGGAGAGGTCTTTAAATGAAGTGACTGCAAGCCAGACCTTTACACCTCAAACGCGGTCCTTAGTATGGTTGTAGCATGGTTGACAATCCGAGAGTCTAGCATTACTGAAGAACCGAAGAACGACGGCTTTTTTGCTACAACAACAAATTCTCGTTGCGAAGAGTGAAACTGCTAATAACTAAGAGATGCGTAACTGGTAATCTTATGCCTCAGTGATCACGACGATAGGTGTGCTGGTCCTGTAGCTTGGCAGTCAGTATACACTCCACTTCGGTCGTATCCGGGAAGTGCCCACATACCCAAGGCGTGTCCTTAGGCGAGTAGGAGGGTGGGGGTCGTTGCCAAGGCACCAAAGCTGTAGCTTGACTTTCAATCCCGTTCCCTCGTATCGGCACCACAACGCCCAATTCGTGATTTGCTACGAAGAGGTTGCCGGTCTTCTCGCTATAACGACCCCAAGCAGCCGGGGTACTAGATTGTCGTCATTAGACCGGCTGCAGGATGTGCATGTCTGCGTAAACTCGAAAACACTTACAAGTTGTGCGACCCGAGATAGATCCAACCGTACGATTCAGCCGGTACCTCTTCCTGACTCGACTTTGATTGATACTTCGTCAGCAGATTGTCATTTTGTGTTTGAGCAGGGACCTTCGAGGCCACGGCGAGTATCATTTTGGTCTGAAAGACGGCATCAGCTACACACTTTGCAGGATCAGGTGAGAAACTACTCACATGCTGAAGTAGACCCTCACGCTTAGAATGACTGTCTCGAAAAAGCCGAGTCGGAAACTTCGGTTTTCGCCAGTACTCTAGAGGGCAAAAGATCGTACCGCCGCCATTCACGCCGTTGATGCTTTCTTTTACCGTCTTAAAGCTTGGATACACGATCTTGAGGTCAGGCCATTGTTCCGGTCCGTCAAATCGCATCACCTGCTTGCTACTCTTGGTCTTGATATTCGGGGATTTCGGATCCCAGCCAAAACAAGATCGGTAGAACGTTTGCATCCAGTCCAGAGTGTACGATCCGATAGACGAGCCTTGCGCTTCGACTTCCAGCTTCATGCCTTGCTGAGGCATGGTCAATTTGAGATCCTGTAGAGCTCGGCTTAGTCCGGTGTGTCCTGTCCTTGCTAGATCGCTAGGCGACTTGAAGCTGCCTGGCACAGAAAGCACCAGGCGCACGTCCGATGCCCCAGAATAGTCAAAGTTCAGGAGCGCATTCTTGTACAGCTCAGTCGGCGTGCCGAGGCTCTTGTGAGCTCTGAGTAGAGTCTGTAGGAATGGCGACGTCTCGGGGTCGGTTGGAACTGCAGATCTTGGGAAATCTTGAACCCATGCCGCCTGATTGTAGCAATCAGCTGTCAGAATAAGACAGCTGACACGCGCGCTTACATTCTCAATCGTCGACCAGTCCTGCAAGCGGTGATCAGTCCCCGTCAATTCTTCTGCAGTAGCTCATGGCCAATCGCGACATACATAGTCAATCATGTTGGCCGTGGCTACGACGACCCGCAAATACGTCTTGTGGTATAGCTGTGGTAGCAGTAGCGCTGCGAGTTTTAGTTCTCTGCGCAGGCTAGATTTGCAAACACCTACTAAAGCCAGCTTGATGTGCATCACCCCGCGACTTTCGACTTCTCTACATTTTCGGCTATGTTCAGCTAGACATCATCTGGCTATAATCCGATAGACGTACCTGATTGGATTGATAAGTCTCATGTTCGGTGCAATCTGCGCTATCTGCAAACGATTGTGCTCCGCGCAGGGCATAACGAGAGCTATCTTTACGTGATCAGGAAAGTGTCCATGTATCCATTCAGGCTCTCCACAGAAAGTTGCTAGCAATGCAGACTGCATGTCATCGGTCTGGAATAGCGCGACACTTAGCATTGTGCCTATTCAGTCGGGTTTGTTTAACGTACGTCTCCGATGACATCCCTGAAAGTGAAGTTATCGTAGCCAGAATGAAACCTCGATGAAGTAGGACGGAATTCGCCTTTCCAGAACCTAGCCTTCTGCTTGTCTGCTTGTATGGAAGAGAGGGTGCTGATAGTACGACTAACTGAAGTCGAAGCTGAGGTTGAAGGCTTTGGTTGATTGATTGTCTTCTGTACATTCGTCGAAGCAGTTTCCTCAGATTCGGCCGTGTTGAGGGATGCCAGTGTCGCTATTCGCGCACGAGGGTTGCCACTGGTCGCGATTGAAGTGCTAGCTGCCTTCTGTACGGATGGGACAACCGCTGTGGCACATTTCTGACTGTCTGCGACCCGTCCAGATGTAGCCTGACGCGCCGCTACGCGAGCTAGGCGCGCTGTTTCCATGGCAGCACGACTCGTGCCTCCTAAGAGGTAACGTGAAGAATTCATGTTCTCCGTGCGCTGAGGGATGTCAAGAGGAGCTATGAAACAATATTGAAGCCGTTTCAGAAATATACAGGGTTACCCGAAAGGTAGTTTTCCAGGCGCACTTGCGGTGTCCTCGACCTTCGCCACTTTAGCTGGTTTTGTCGGCCCGTCGACAGTGACCACATCGTCGTGAGCTGGCTTCTCGTGTTGGCCTTTCAGTGACGAAGCTGGGCGACCTGGCTTTTGCACTTGCTCATCATCGCTATGCTCGGTTGCACTGCTGTCGGTCGATGCGCTACGCCGTCGCTTCCCAACGCCCAAGCGTGGGGCACTTTTGATTTGCTCAGTAGCGAGCCGGTTGCCAACGAGCTTAGCAGAACCTTGGGTATTTTCATCATCGTCGCTGTCGTCCAATATCACGATCGACTTGTGTCCGTTGACAGCAGGTCTTGAGCTGCGTTCTTGACGTCCGCCACCATTGATGTTTCCTTGAGCGCTGTCTGGATCAGCGTGACCGAGCGAGAGCGCGATAGCGCGCTCTATTTGTCGTTGCTCCTCTTCAGAGGCCGCATCTGCCATCCTGCAGCTTGTTACATACAGAATTTAGACACTGGAGTCCGGCAGAGGCAGAGCAATTGCGAGCCGCTGACAACAATTCACGCGCCTGAAGTGCGTGACGAATTCGAAGTTTGGCACAGGTCAATTTCGCAAAGGCAGCATGCAGCGTACGGGCATCTTGATGCAATGGATCTTTGTGCTTTGAAATATGTCTGTCACAGAATGATATGCTACATGGACTTCTACGAATAGAGCAGAGTGGCGGACAACGAAGAGGAATCAAACAAAAAGCGTCCGCATCCAGGTGTGTACTTTGTGCTTTTGCAGGGCTGCCAGACCTGACCACGTATTCTATAGATCACGAATTCAGGTAAGCGAGACCTTCCTTGAACATCTGCATTTCGTCCTTTCTAGCTTTATGAAGCTCTCTTCTGTTTTTCGCTAACGGCTTGGCCACCGGTGGCTTTGCATTCCGCTTCTTCGTCGGGACCTTTCCAGACTGCTCCTCCTCGACGGCTCGTTTCTTTGCATTGAGTCCTACGCCGGTCCTATCAAACTTCTCGACTGCGCGCAGAGGCGTCTTTCGCCCTAATTGGGTTGAGCCGAGGCCGGTGTCTTCGACCCATCCTAGCCGCTGAAGCATTCCATAGCCCACGTTGGAAGATCTGACGCCGTAGTGAGTTGGTGGAATGAGGGGCTTGCCCACGTTGCCATTTGAGCTCTTCGAAAGCTGGTGAAGAATGCTTGTCCGATGTCCACGAACGTCTGGCTCAGGGACGACGACTTTGCAAAGGAGACAATACATGTCTTGAGCCTCCTCCGGAACAACTTCGGCGACTTCATCTTCCGCTGAACCTGCATCCGATATACAGTCGCTTGATGCGAAACTTGCCTCGCGAGATTCCTGATGATCCGACAAGCTGTCTTTGGGTAATTTCTCAGTAGCTCGAGTGCTCTGCTGAGACTCGGAAGTTCTAGCCCGATCCAATGCTACCCCAGGCATGTATTCCAAGTCCTTCTTCGCTCGCACAGCATCATTATCGATTCGCCCTGGTGATGGTTGGCGGCTGGGTCCGACTTCATCATCCGAGTCTTCCAGGCTGTAAGGAGCATCTTTGGAACCTGCTCCATGTACGACGACGGGGTGACTTGCGACAAACGTCCGTGATGTGCTTGCTACGGGCTCAGACTGCTCAGCTGGCCGAGCTGACGAGTCATGTGAGTCGCCAGAGTTCAAATGAGCACTGGCAGCTCTACTGCCCGGACCCGAGTTTAATCTGCTGGGGTCACCGACCAATTCGCGATACCATCGTGCATTGTCTTGCGCGACCTCGTCGCTGGTCTTTGGCTTGTCCAAACCCTCCAAACCAGCTCGAGCGTGGCGAGTCCATTCTTCGTCGGTCTTTTGAGCCTTGACGAAGCGAAGACCACTCCTTCGGGCGCTTGTGAGATTTGCGAGGGTGTAAGAGCGTTCTGCAGTGTGTTCAGACGTGTGTGAGTCAGCCTTTGGCTACGCCAGACAAGGACCGCCACTGCTAAAGAATCGACACTCACCAGTCTCCCACTCGTGCTCTATCTGCCTGCATTCGGCTTCTGACGCATCAGAGGTCTGTAGGGGCATGTACAGCCGGTCCGACCTCGTATGGTGCCTTCGAAGGGTGCGAAGAGCAGAGTCAAGGCTGGTTAAGGTGAGCTCTGACGAGCAACCTGGGTGTGGCAAAATTGAGAGCATTCTTTCTGGCAATTGGTAGGCAAGCAATACGCAGCTGATCATTTCCAAGTGTATGAGCCTACAGTACTAGATCAGGCTCGACTGTGTCCTCTCTAGCCTCTCCCAGCCAAACGGGCGCGCTTTGCTTCTCGATCACGTCCGACAATGCATCCGGCTTTGCGAACAATGGTGATAAAGAATGTCGCGAAGGAGAGGACATGTAATGATGCACACCAGCAGTTGAACCTCATCTTCAGGCAAGCACCGTCACGAAAGCCCGTCGCGTCTGGCTGCACCCTTTCCGACACGTGCATTGCCACCTGCCTGAACTTAATTTCTCTTGCTCGTTATTCAGACGCGCCGCGCTTCCCTCTGGCCAGCTCAGTAGCGACGCAAGCAGTAGTGCGGTTCACCTCGTCCTGGAGTAGACTCGCAGCCGCCTGGCACTCGTCTGTGCTGAGTGCTAGGCGCGACGGCGGTCTGCTGGTCGGTAAGTAGTGAGCTCGACGCGCGCTGTTCCTTCGAGACGGCTGCCCATCACAATCTGGACAGCAAGCCTCGCAGATCTCAACGATGCGGCTACGCTCGTCCGCTGTGCTTCTCACACGGCGCTTCTACCTCGTGGTCCTCGTGGTACCTGGTCTCATCCTCCTGCACATCCTCTTGCGGACCTCCCAGAACTCATTCACAGAGGGGTACAGGGCGCGCTTCAACAAGGCCAATGCCCATTCAAATGCATCTCCAGGAATCGACGACCGGGTAGGATGGGACAGCGACTATGCAGCCGCCGCTGGCAACAATGCATCGCCGCTCAATGGCCCGCCGAGCCGAGACAGCTTCTCAGGGTTGGCAGGCACAAAATCCAAATCGACATGGAAGGACTTTGGTCAGCGGATAGGCAGACTTACTGGTGTTGGTGGTAATGACAGGGCGCAGGCACTAGAAGAATCCTTTGCGGCGCCTGCCACCCAATCCAGCCGTAGCGGCGGTTCCATCTATGAAGTAAGTAGGCTTCGCCACACTCCGGTAGACACGCGTCCGTGGCGACCAACTGCTCGTCCTGGTTGCTAACGATGGTCTTGCGTATCTCCTCTTGCAGCTCGTCGCTCAAAGTATACCCGGTCTGTACGATGCAAGGACATCAATCGACAAGCTCCGCTTGACATCGACGCGCTTCATGTCTGCACGGCCGCCTTCGCCTTACCAAGTCTTCTCGCATACGCCAGGGCGGCAACACATCCTTGTGACTGGTGGCTTCTCGTCTATTGGAAAAGCCCTGGTCCGCGACCTCTTGCTTCTGGGAGGCGAATCTGGCGCCTCCGAAAGCGATGATCCGTCCTCTGGCCGAGGATTCGGCTTTTCTGATCTGTTCAGAGACGACGATGACGATGTTGACGAATACGAAGACGAGCACGTCAACATAGCAAAAACTAAAGAGCTTGACAAGAAGCGAGGAATCATCGTAACTATCCTTGACACGTCCAACAAGAGCACCGAGCTCGATGACATGCTGCAACATACGCCGCTGTACCATCGGTCTAGAATTGGCTTCAATCTGCCCGATGGTCGCGGCAGCATGGGACGTCGACCCATCGCACAAGACAACGTTCATGATGCTTTCGACAAATCTGGTCCGTCTGGCTCCGACTTTAACGGTGCACCACCATTGGAATTCGTTGATCCACGTTCAGCGGCCTTTTCCTCATCCGAAGTGTCGCTCGCATCTTTTATCGCCCAAGGCCGCTTGCGTATTGTTAGAGGCGACGCAAGAGATGTCACCTTGCTGCAAAGCCTGTTGACTTCGCGTTCCGTAACAGAGCCACGGCCGGTGAAGCGTCAGACCCGAGAAAAGTCAAAGTTTGGATTTCTCAAACGACCACATCACGAGACTGAAGCTGTGGTGTCACTACCGCCTGTCAACGGAGTCTTTCACCTGGCCGGCTACGAGAACACCGACTGTAAAATGAAGAACCCCCGCGATTGCGCTGATTTGGAAAAGAACGGCGTTGTCGCACTGGCTCAGGCTCTCGCCGCCCTGAAAGATCGCAGTAGGCCATGGGTAGTAGCTGGTAACAGAGGGAATCTGGAAGAGCCAGAAGTCGCAGCCTGGCTTGAAGAGGAACAAGGCGAAGAAGTGCCAGAGCAATTCGAAGCGACTAAAGACGCCGGCCAGACCGGCCGACGCATCATCGATGAAGACCGCCGATCAACACAGGTTCAAGCTGCGAAGACAGCAACGAAGCGAAGCTTGGACATGGTTGGGCGTCGCAAGTCAACACAAACAGCGTCGTATAGCGACCCGCTGGCAGCCCTGGCGACCAAGGCTCTTTTACATGCGCTTTCCCTGAGACTGCCACCCAATTCACACATAATTGGTGATTCCTTTGCGCCGCGCTCCCTGCCGATACCGCACATCATACATTCTGCAATGGGTCACTTGCCCATCACGGTCGACGAGAACGCATTCCCTCACATGACGACGGGCGTGAAAGGCAATTCCACATGGGCCGAAGAGGGTGATCTTGCAGTGTCAGAACCAAAGTCAGTTTGGGACGGAACTGGCCTGATCTACATCGATGACATCGTTGAGTCTCTGGTAGCAGCTGGAGAACTGCTCGCCAGATCAACGAGTGCAGACTACGTTAATCGACTCTCACTAGTCGCCGAGCTAGACGTGGTCCCTCCGCCTCGCTCATCAGTCAGCGCATTCTCCTATTCAACATCGACTAAGTCGCTAGCCGAAGATGTTGTGGACTGGATCATACAGTTGACCAAGTCGTCATCGCCCGTTGGCTACTCCCGTACTCGTACTGCGAACCAAGTCTCCGAGGTCTTGCGAGGGAGATCACTGGACCGTGGACAGGCTCGGAAGGTTTTGGGCACAGCGCCTCAAACACCTCTACCCCTGGCGTTAAAATCGTACATTCGCAGCGTTCTCGGAAGGCAGACTTCCTACTTAGATGGCCAGATAACGGAAGCGTGCGCTCCGCCTCATGATCTACGGACCTTGAACGATGCTCTCGCCCAGTTAGATACGTGCTCAGCACAACTTCTCGGCCTGGTATCCGGCGAACACGTTGTTCTCGCCTGCAATCCGGCATTCACCGAAAACTCTGTCACTTCGCCTCTAATGCTCAGCAGTGCCGTCCCGTACACTGAGAAAATCAGCCAAGTCAAGCTCAAGTCAAAGTGGGGTCCGATTGGAAAAGTAGACCTTGGTTTCTTCTGTCCATTTGGCAAGGATGGCGCGGACGAGCAGATCGTATGGATCGAAAGCACAGAGACGATGGAGGGCAGCTGGGCCACCGCCACAGAAGCAGCGTCCCTTAAGGAGAATAATCCTACCATATGGTCATATGACAAGCTGGAGGTCAATTTCGTCCGCCGAGACATGCGTTCTTTCACTCTTTCCATTCTCATGTACCCGCAAGCCAGTCCCGGAGCTGCCAAGCGACGAATGGTATTTACTCTGGACCCGTCGAAGAAGGGCCAAGACAAGACCATGAAAGACGTCATGACCCTGGATTTCCAGCTGCTTTCGGAAACGAGACCAGACTGGCAGACCATGGAATGGCGGATCAATCCAATCTGCTGCAGCGAAAAAGTTTCGAATCTTATCAATGGTTTCACTTTCTTACAAGAAGACCGTAAGCTCGCGGCCTTGCCATTGATTGTGCTGATAACTGACAGCACCATCCTGCAGCCCTTCTGACATCTCAGATATTGTACCCGTCGATGGACGGATCAAGCTCTGTCGCCGAGTCAAGCTATGAACTGCAAAAGTGCCGCAATCTGCGTTCAGCACACGAGTACAGCACGAAGCTCAGCACTTGGAACGAGCGTACCAGCACATCGAAAACCTGTCCCCGATCATTGAGCGAAGGCAGTGATTGGATCGTACACGACCTGCCTGTGTGCAGCATTGACTGCGACGCGCCTATAACATGCTTAGTCAATGACAAGTGCCGTTGCACTCGAGATCGCTGCGGTGATAAGGGGTCGGTAAGCACGACAGTTCAAGACACGCTGGCATACAGCTCTCAGCTGTCATACAAATACGAGAACGCGACAAATCACGGACTCTCGGCTAGCACAAAGCCCGCTGATGACTCAGATGTTACCCTGGCCAAGGAAGTCGACGCACTTCCTTGGAACGCGGTGTTGCAGCCGACTGCCCGCCACTTATTCTCGCTGGCTATATCGGATCTTCCGCAGACGCACGTAGTACCGCTGCCTGCAGACGTGGACACTCACATGCTTGAAGCAGCATGCTACGACATGTCCAAGTCCGATCTTCCTACAATGGGAGATCATTTGCTCAGCAAAGCGCTAGAGATCCGGGCGTCAGATGTTGAAGAAGCCGACTTTGCGTTCGTGCCGTACTATCAGGGTTGTTACTACAACTACCTCAAAGAGAACACGTACAAGAAGTTGGCGGATACCGTAGCCATTGCTGAAACCCAGATCGTGTTGTCTGATCGTCTTCGCGCCTCCAACATCGTGGTGCCTTTCACGCACGAATGGGGTTCCGTAAGCAAGCGTCTCATACCGCAACCGCAGCGCAAACTGACATATGCCAATCACAGTGCACCGGTTGGTGGCCGTTGGTAGAAGATGTGCTATCCCGAAGCCCTCCCCCTCCGATGTCGAAAGCCATCTCGTGGCAAGTAAATGGTGACTACAATACTCGCTGCTTGAAGCCGGAGCGGGATGTAGTTATTCCCGGCGTGTCACCACATACCTCAAAACTGCGAGCCATATACGGTGATCTGCGCAGCATCAAACGTACGCGGGACCGAGCCAATCTCGCCTTTTTCTACGGCAAAGTGGAAGGGTTCGGGGCATTCGCTCGGACTCGCCTCGGATGTGTGGCACAAGTTCATCGGAGCGACAGAATTCTATATCAGACTTTTGCAGAAGGCAAGGACTACATAGGCACACTGAACGAAAGCAAATTTTGCCTTCTTCCGAGAGGTGTTACCGGATGGTATGTCACACGACACAATTTCACCGGCGATGTGGAACACTAGCTGATGCACTACGGACACAGGTCGACCGAAACGTTCGATGCTATCTATGCAGGCTGCATCCCTGTCTTCATCGCAGACCGGACCAGTCTGCCATACAGCTCTACACTGTACTACTCGGCATTCTCTCTTACAATCGCCGAAAATCAGATTCATAATTTGGCAACTCTCCTTACTTCAATGTCCGAACGACAGTTGCATATTATGCAAGTCGCTCTGCTCAAAGTTCGCGATGCTTTCCTGTTCGCGCAAGATCCTGCAGACGAATGGCACCGGCGTGGACCTCTGTACTATACGCTGCTGGAGATGGCAGGCAAATTGTCCCTCCAATGGCCCACCCTTCCTGTGCACAACACATGCAAGGCCTGATGTTCGCAGTGTGCGCTTAGTGGTAGTCAGGAGAAGTGGGGCGGAAAGCATTGTAGGCATCGATGTACAAGTAGCGAAACTTAGCGGCCAACTGGCCTAGTCTCTTCCATCCCAGTCGCCTGGTGTCTGGGATGAGGCGGGCATTGTTCAATTATGCGGAAATTTCGGGAACTTGACTGCAACTGCTATTGCAAGAAGTGCTCGGCTAGATATGCCCTACTCTTTTGACATGCAGTCTCCCTAGCTATTTGTGTCGTCGTCTGGGTCATCGAGGTAGATTATCTTGCTGATGTCGACGGTCGCGCGCGGGACGTGCGGCGACAACGACGTCCGGCAGTCTGGAACATTACCAAAGTGATCCAGTTCAAGCTGAGAGTTCTGTGAAGAAAGTCGTTAGCGGTGGAGGTGCTTTGAGTTCCGCTCAAGGCTTACTTTGCGAGACCGAGCGGCTCGGACCGCCCGAGCGCCAGGAAGCTTCGTTGGCGTGTGATATATATCAGAAACCTTGAGTAGGTCCTTGTCCCACTTGACGGTCTTTGTAGGATGACCTTCACCTTTCTGTTGACTGCTGAGCGAAGTCTTCCGCACTTTCACGGGGCTTTCGAAAACACCGTCATCGCCAGCAGCCATGAAATGTGACCTTTTCCGACCAGTTTCAAAGCTCTCATTTGCAGACGTCGAAGCTTCCATTGCTTTAGCAGCACTTGCAAGCGCGTTTCTCGAAATCTTTTGTTCCGCGCTCGTGCTGGCCTCGGCCTGCTCATCGGCTATGCGCCTCAGTTTGCTTGTCGGTGAAGGAGGTCGATTCTCTTCTTTGCGCACAACAGCCACCGAATGCGTGTTATACAGCTTGCGATTTGCTGTTGTGTTCTTGTTGGTCAAGGCTTGCACTTGAGCTGCGCTTAGGGTCGAGTTTGGCGCAGGTGCTGCGGATCTCACGCTCGATGCTGATGGTGCTGGGGTGGCATTATCGCTGGCTGACTTTGAGGTCATTCTGGACGGTCGAGCGCTGCGCTGACTCCGGCGAGCGATTCCTTGGCCTGTTGCTTGTGGCATGTCACCCGTAACTGTGTGAGTAGAGAAGGCTTCGGAGTTCGTGCTAGACAACGGAAGTGATCCTTCGGCAGGCTTCGAGGTCGACGGCGTGCTGTAGACTGGAGAATGATTGCTTTGATGGACGCTGCCTGCTGACGGGAAAACCTTGCCGTTAGGGATGCTACCCGTCTTGGCCGGTCCAGGCAAAGTCACACGGCGGGGAGACGGAAGAGCTGGTCCAGCGCGAGAGGAGAAAGGCTGTGCGCTCTGAGCGCGCCGTGGGGATGGCAGCTGGGCATTGGAAGAGGTGCTTGGGGAGAGTGTGGAATGGCGCAATTCCGGAGCGGAAGAGGAGGATGCCCTGAGCAGCGCACTCGACTGCGGAAGATCGTGGTCTTCCCCTTGCGGACTCGGGACTCGAGGGCTTGGAGGAGCTAGCACGAGCAGCTCTGGAGCAACCGAGATACCCAAGAGTGACGGGGAAGCAGGAGTGGCGAAGCGCTGAGCTAGACCCTTTATCGGCGAAGCTGGACCCAGGCTGCCAGAAGCTGCCATGCTTGAAGATGCCGGACCAGACGAGCCCGATGCAAGTGAGGCCGAGCTATCCGAGATACCGGGCTTGGCGAATATCCGCGAAGCGACCTACAGATCACGTCAGCTACCGTTCTTCGCATCAATATTGGGGCAACATGTCTTACCTTCCGGTATGCACTGGGTGACAAGGGCTTGCTGGGACCAGCCGCAGCGTGAGGGATATCCTGAGGGGGCGCGTTGGCCCAATCAAAGGCAGGAACCATGCCAGGCTGTGGGGACCTAGATGTCTGGTAAGGCAGAACCCGAGACGGACTGCGCATGGGTCCGGCGGCACCTCGAGCAGGTGACAGTATACGAGAGGGTGATTTCAGCTGGACTTTCGCAGGGCCTGGTCCGCGGTGCTGTGCTGCATCACCATGGAGAGAGAAGGCGGCTGGCTGTGACGACTCTCCATTTCGCCCGGCTTTAAGGGGCTTCTTCGCGGGCGAGGGGACTCTACCAGGCGATGGCAGCGGCTTTGCACTAGCTTCCGCAGCCAACTGCTGACGAGCCGGGCGCGCAGATCGCTGCACCCTTCGTGCAGGCTCGGCCACATGTGAAGTCACTGCAATTGCCTTCTCCTCTTCATCAGAGTCTATTTTGAGTGTTTGAGCGAAATTTTGAGCATCATTCGAGGCCGTTGTAGAGGTTGTTCTCGCCTTCTTGGTGGGAGGAGCTGCTTTGTCCGCAGCGACACTGGCCGCGGCATCTGACAGACTAGCTGATGCCGAGCGCTTTGCGATCCGGCTCTTTGGTTGAGGAAGTGCAGAAGTCGCAGCGATGCGAGTGCTCTTGCGGCGTCCAGTAGCAGCAGTACCTTTCATGGTGGTACTAGCTTCTGCCGAGTCTGCCTGCTTAGGTGCTGGAGCCTTGGGAGTGGTCTTGCGATTGCGAATGTCGGGTGTGGCCTCAATATCCGTCTCAGTCTGCGTCGCCACAGGCACAATCGCCTCTTGCGGGGATGGAGAAGGTTCGTCGGGCTCGCTGGCTTTCTGCACTACCTGCAGGAGCGTAAGAGAGCGCTGACGGGTGATGCGACGAGTCGGCTGAACGTCACTTTGTTCGCTCTTCGAAACTTTCGACGGAGAGGCTGACCAGGCAGTCGACTCGTCCTCCACTGTCTGCTCTTTCTCTGCGCTGGAGCTAGCGTAGCGCTCGCCGAAGGCTGGGCTAAGTGGTGGAATTTCTGCATACTCAGCAAATTCCGCGGCCTGCTGTGCCGATGAAGAGGTGTCACCGGACATCTCGACTTTCGCGTGCGAACCTTGGGCGGCCGTCTTGATCACCATCTCAGCTGCCTGGGGTCGCGATGCGCAATCCTGCGGTACCGTCTTGATGTCTGATTGTGCTGCTTCTTGCAAAGTACTGCCTTTGGACACCGACGACTCTTGCATTGCCGCTTTACGAGCCAAGGTGCGTCGTTTCGCGAATGGTGCCCGTGCATTGGTGCCTTCTTGCAAAGGCGTGGCTGGCATCAGACCTCTTGGCAGTGTCTCTTCCATACCCAATGGTCGTCTCACTCCAGCTCGAGCGGGTGTTGCGGAATTCCCGTTGGCGGCTTCTTCCGTGTTGTTGTCTGCTGGCTCGGCCGCCTTCAGAGGCTCGATGAAAGGCATTTCGCCGGATGAGGCTTGGCTAGTAGGCCCAGGCAAGTATTCGCGAAGAGGCGACACCGGAGCTGATGGAAGAGCAGAGGTTACAGGTGCCTGGCTCTGTCGATCCATCTTGGCCATCTTGACAGGCGAATCGACATGTTGCGAGCGCGAGTATGGCATCTCCTTGAGACCTGCGTTGAGGGATGCGAAGATGACAGCCTGCTTGACGGGAGATGGCATGGTCTCTTCAGCTGCGAAAGGCAGAGAATCCTCAAGTAGTGCCTGTTGAGGCGACATCACTGAAAGCTGGTCCAATGGCTCCTCTCGTTCGCAAACATTCGTCTCTTGATGGAGAGATTCCTGATTTGCGACAGACTGCGGGTCAGGGAGGATATCTCCATCATCAGCAGGGCACGGCACTTCGCCTTTGCTGCCCTCCGACTGCTTATATGAGACAGGCGATGCTGCGAGCGATGCGCCCTGTTGGTTGGAATTTGATGGTGTTTCGCTCGATGCGAAGCTTGCTTCATCTAGGACAGCCGTCATAGTGTCTTCGTGTGCAGCGGGGCAGGGCGGGCAAGCGCTGGCAACAGCGGGTGTGGGTGGAAGCGGCACAGAAGCAGCCAAAGCGGTGACATCCTCGACAGGTGGTGTCAAAGGTGTTGCGAGTCGGGCAGTAGGTACTGAAGAAGCCAGATTGACGGGTCGTTGTGGGGCCTTTTCGGGCGATGCTGGCAGTGGAATGTTCGATGCTAGTGCTGTGATGTCCTCGAATGGTAGCGTTGATGATGTTGCTGGGGGCTGGACATCAGAAACTACTGCAATTGCAGTTGCAGTACCTGATTGTCGCGCCCTGTGTTGGATCGCCTTTTCGGGAGATGCTGGGAGGGGAATCTGCGCTGCCAGCTCTGTAGCATCGAAGGAATCCTCCGTGCTACCTGGACACTCTGACAGCATGCATTCGTCGGGGCTGTCGCAGGTGTTGGCTTCGAGGGCAGAGCACACTTGCATCGCGCCGTCATCAGGTGAATCCACATCTTCGCCGTTGGCAGCATCATAGCTTGAGGCCATACTCGCATCGTGACCCGTGCATACCGGCTCATCCATCAATGCATCATGCCCGATCTGCACAGGCGATTGCACCTCCGTTGCAGGTGGTCCGTCTGTTTGGTTGTGTTTTGCAAGCTGGCTGGGACTGCCTCGATTCGCTTGGTCTGCAGACTCTTGCAAGGCGGGCGCCGGCAAGAGAGACTCCCGCCGGGCAATGAAATACTGCGAGACCTCGAGCTCATCATCATCGTCATCCTCCGTGTTCTCGTCTGCAAAGTCCTCTGCTAATCGTCGATGCTCCTGCACGTGAGATTGATCGGAGTCGAGCTCGACCATCAAGTCGTCGAGAACAGATGCGGTCGCCGAGGACATGGAGACATCTGGTTCTTGCTGAGGAGTGGCTCGTTTGGGCGATAGACTAGGCTGTCGAAAGATGCTTGTCCTTATGGAGGAGTGCTTGAGTGCTGTTGGGTAGAGCGAGCGCGTCAGTTCATCCGGCATAAACAAGACGAAACACCTGGGAAAACGCACGACTGGGTTGCAGACCACGCTTGAACGGGCTCAGGACAGGGTAGGCTGCTATGAGAGCAGGCTTGGAGGGAGAAGAGCCGAGCAGTGTATCGTACACTTGCTTCTCCATGCCTCGCGTGGGCGAATTCTCTTTGTTGTCGTCGATGTTGTTGTTGTTGTTGTCGACTTGAGTCTCGTGCCGCCGCTTGGCTGACGAGAGCAGCAGCGCAGGCGTTCTCGTGTGTTTCGACGCCGAGGGCATGAACAGCGATATGCTGCTCCTGCGCCGTGTATGCTGCTGCTGCTGCTGCATGACCGCCTCGCGTCGAGGCGTCCTGGTCGTCGCATCCATGGTGGCGACTGGCGGCAGGACCGGTGGGAGAAGAGCAGACGACAGACGCGGTCATTGAGCTCGGAAGGGTGCGAACTACTTGGATGGATCAACGACAGTGCCAACAACGAGTCCGACGAGTCGAGCATACTAAGTGTATGCATGCACTACTGTATCCCGGGGGTCCCAGAGCGCAACTGCTCAGGCCATTGGATGGGCAACATGCATTCACGAACATGGAAGGAAGATGGACTGCTACATTGAAGCTTGTGACGCCTGTGCTGGGTTGACAGGACGCTACAGAGCATACGAGTATATACAGATACATGGGCAGCCCATCATGTCCAATGCGAGTCCTCGAGGTCTGGGCATCTTTGCTCTCGAGGCTTGGCTTATCGAAGCATGACGACTTGGAAAACCTGATCGAGGCGGGCTGCCAGTTGGGAGCGCAATGGAGCTGACTGGGTGGTGCTCTGCTCTCGACGACTACACACCTCATACAGCCTGCTGCTCTTGCTCTCTGCCAGGCCGCTGAACGAGTCCCTTGGTCTGGCCGTCACGTTCTCCGATCAACTCCCCCGACAACACAGACGGGCTGTCACAGCAAATGCCAAAGCGCACATTCGCGCCACTGCGCGAGGACGAGATAGAATCGCTGTACCGCGACTTTGACATCGACTCGGATGGCAGCGTTTCCCTGTCAGAGCTCGAGCGGAAGCTCAAAGAAGTCCTCGATGAAATCGCACCCGACCCTCTGCGCCACCATTTGACGCATCCAGAGCGTGCAAGCTCCAGCAAGACCAAAACAACGAACGAGAAAGCAGAAAAGCGCAATGGTTCCTCATCCCAAAAGAAGAAAGACGAGAATACGCACAGCCACGATAGCGACCTGCACGACTTTCTCTGCAAGCTAATGCCAGGGTGCTCTGAATCAATGAGCAAGGACGACTTCTTTGCCCAAGTCCGCTCGTGGAATATCCCTTCACAAGACCAGACGCTGAGCGAAAACGAAAATGACGATGCGAGAGACTACGACCGCAAGCTTCCCTTTCGTCGTCGTCTCGCTGCATGGTGGTCTGTCAAAGGCCCCGAAATCGCCTTCTTGGTCTTTGTCGGCGCACTCATAGTTGGCTTTTCGCTCTGGCAAGGTCTCATATATGCCACCGATGGACAAGCGCGCGCTGCTCTAGGAGGAGGGGTCGTAGCTGCAAAATTCAGCGCAGGAGCAGTCTATCCCACTTTCTTCTTCCTTATTCTCTCAATGAGCCGCTGGTTTGCGACCTTTTGCCGGAAGTCGTATATTGTGTCTCGCTTCATTAACTGGGACCTGTCCCAGTCTTTTCACATCAAGATGTCCTGCGCGGCTCTGCTGTTCTCATGCACCCACGTCATCGGGCACCTCACTGGCACATTCGTCTACGGCTCTTCCGCGAATCGTCAACAGAATATAAGAGAGTATTTCGGTGGGAGCTATGTTCGGCGGTCTTATAGCGATTACATGTAAGCTTGAGATAGTCCAGGAATGTATTACTGAAATCGCGCTCACGATCGCATCCTTGCAGTGCTTCGCGGCCTGGCTGGACAGGCTTGACTGCTCTGTCAAGCTTCCTCATCATTGCAGCGACCAGTGTCCCTTGGTTTCGCAAGCGCTTCTACGAGGCTTTCCAAGCAGCACATTTGCTGATGTATCGTAGGGATTTTCGCCTCCTTCGTCGCGTAAATATGATACTAGGTTCTGACTCTATTCGGTCTCTCGCAGTCATGTTTGCAATGCTGGCAATGCATGGAACAGCCAAATTGCGTGAGTGTCAACACTCCAATTTCTGGTCATTTCACCAAAACTCTGCTTCGCAGTACAACACCCAATGCTGGGTTATTGGCTTGCCTTTCCCGTGATCTGCGTACTGCTCGAGCGAACGCATCGGTTGTATCTCACCTTTTTCGGGCATTACTCCGCTCGTATGGAAGCATTGGACGATGGCACAGTTGTCATCACTGCGGAAAAACCAGAAGGAGAGACTTGGAAAGCACGAGCTGGTCAATATGTGAGCAAACTACACGAGCATCTATGTTCAAGTCCAGTGACACTAGAGTCTGCTTCGCGTACCCCAGATCCTGCTACAAGTACCATCAGTCTCTCGTTTCCAGTGGCATCCTTTTACGATCTCGACCTGTATCGGCGGCAGGCTGCAAGTCCACATCAAAGCCGATGGGAATTGGACAGACAAGCTGCATGAACTGGCGAGCTCGGCCAAGGAAAGCTCTGCTTCTCAAGAGAAAGACTATTGCAAAATCAAAGTCGGCATCGATGGACCGTTTGGCGCGCCAGCACAGCGCTTTTATAGCTTTGACAAGTCCATCATTGTGTAAGTCAAACACCGGGCTCATCTCGATCTAGCAGGGGCACTGAAACTGGTTCTCTCCTTACAGCGGGGCAGGCATGTGAGCCAAAACAGACTTCCCTGATCAATGACGACTTACTGACGGAAAAGGTGTCATTAGCGGTGTCACCCCTTTCTCAGCCTGTCTCACCGACCTCGAGGAGAACTTCAAAAGCAGAGGCGATCCTTGGAAGCTTACGCGAACCCGGTCGTTTGGTCCCACACGCAGCCGTACACTGGCCGGGACACCCCAGCGTAGCCGTCGACCGTCTTCAGACAACGTCACAGCCATAGGCGAAGCACCGTCTGGCGGAAGCGAGCCCGGTCATGACCGAGTCAAGCTTGAAGATGACAAGAGGGTTGATCCTGGCACGTATGGTATCCGGCGGTGTGACTTCCACTGGTCTGTCCGGGAGAAAAACGATCTGCTCTGGTTTTCAGACTTGCTCAATCGAGCTGCGCATCTCGCAGAGGGCAACCAGCACCTCACACTCAACATCCGGGCACACATCACAGCAAAGAAGAAGAAGCTATCCGTGCATGTCTTTCGCTACCTGCTGGACAGATATCGCACTGAAGACTTTCCATACTCTGCCCTCACTGGACTTCGAATACGCTCAGACTTTGGCAGACCCGACTTTGAGCAGATCCTGGACGAGTTCTACGACGACATGAAGTCACAAGGCTGGCATGGCCGGGTCGGCGTGTTTCATTGCGGTCCTCCTGTCGTTGGCGAGATGCTGGCGGATCTGTGCAGTCAATTGACGGCAAGAGCTGCACATGACGGGACTGGGATGCGTTTTCTATTTCATAACGAGGTGTTCGGGTAGCTGGTGTTTGCGCTTCGCAGTAGTAAGCCAGAAGTCGTGAACTGATAGGGTGTACAATTGTTGATCAGCTGAAATTGATGCAGGTGTAGGGACCACATACGTACGACAACAAAGCCCGGCCATGACCGGGTATTGCAATTAACATTGCATGTCTTTGCCGTTTGCTTTCACCCCGTCACCCTCTGGCTCATCTTTGCCTGACGCAGCGCGATCTGCATAAAGAAGAGTCAGGCAAGGTATGCCGCTAGGATAGCTGGGATGTGCTCACTGGGATCAAGGTCCTTGTCGTCCACGACGACGTTTGGCGTCTTCTGCTCCGCCTCTGCTGCCATGATCTGTCCGACGTCTGACTTCACGTGCGACGCGTCTGCCACCTGCCCTTCCGGGTCCGCGACCTCTGCGAGCACATGCGGCTGCGTCTCACGATGAGCCTGCCACTCTTGATAGGTTCGTGCTTGCTATGGTGAGACTCATGTATTAGCTGGGGTGCTCGGAATCCACTGGACAGACTCGCGCACCTCTTGCTGGAAATGCGCCTTGCGTTCCGCACGATTGCGGTAGTATTCATCAAGGGCGATCCGGCTTCGTGCGAGCGTCTCATGGAGCTCTCTAATAGACTCATCATCCAGATACACATACGGCATAGTGATAGTCCGCAGGTTGACGTCTGGAAGAGCAAGCGCAGGCGTGAACGAGTCAAGATGTCGTGCAGTCGAGGGTCCGTGCTCAAATGCTGTCGGGCGAAGTGCCACCATCATTCCCAACATTAGCAAGTCGCGTCTTCCAAGCCTATACAGTCGGCTAAGCATCTCTACCAAACTGCGCAATCTTCATTTGTATCCACACCGCCCTGCAGTGTTGAGCAAACCCCCTCTTTACGAATCAGTCACTAGCCAAACTGGCATGATAGCGCGTCAAGTTGTCAGTGGCTTGGGCAGGGGAATTGTCGCCTGCATTTCAGTGTACAAAAAAGGACTGTGAGGGGGTCCAGTATATTTCAATGTATGACACATAGAAGCGGAATGAGATGATTTCGTGAGAGCTTCGAAGTCGGCAGCCAGACTTGATACTGCTTGCCTGAGCTGAGGTCTTCTAGGCTGGCAATTGGACAGGAGAGGTGGGGGTGGGGGGTGGGAGGGGGGTTTCGCCTGTATTTCAGTGTATGATGGAGAAGCCGATTGCATGATTTTGACGAAGAGATTGTGCCAACCCCTCAATCTTGGTCTACATTGGACATGCAAGGCTAGAATTACTTATATAGTGGTCTTATAGTGTAGTGGTTAGCACGTGAGATTTTGATGACTCTCGAACATTCTCGAGTCCCCGGTTCGAACCCGGGTAAGACCTTTTGCTTCAATTCCATAGGTTGTCAGGCAGGACGAGACTTCCAGTTTTGCGGCCGGGTTCGCCACTGGCGAACCTCTTCCTTCTGCCAAAGCAGCAGTCTCCTTTTTGGCCAAGAGTAGGTTGTCAGCAGATTCTCTATACGCGCTGACTTACGTACATATTCCAGACATGTCCCTGCGGCCACGTCTGCCGGATCTCGATGATTCAGCCGACGAACAGGACATGCATGACGCCGAACATGCTCCAGCCGCACGGGCTTACCGCATGCAACCACCGTCCGTTGGTAGCGGCACACGAGCTTCCAGCGTGGGACCCGAGCGTCAAACCCAATCAACTTCCTTTGCGAGCCAGTCGGACCGCTTTCAGCTAGACCTGGAAAGTGGCGAACAAGTCCGAGCTCCTCTAGCGAAACCCCATCTTCCTAGCATGCTCAGAGACATCACCGAGCGCCCTGATTTCGCATCAAACACGAACTTCAAGCCACCTACGGGTAACGGATTTCCTGCAGTCCATAAGCGTCCGCAAAACACGAATGCGAGACCTGCGAAAGAGTCGCGCTTCAAGGCATCGCTGCGGCAAGCGAAAATGGAACCGCCTGCTGCCAATGTGCAAGCATCAACAAGTACTCTCTCCAAGAATTACCTTGCCGATGATCTCCACAGGGAAATTGATGCCCAAAACCGTCAGCAGCTCGAAAGCATGTCCGAAGAAGAGATCTTGGAAGAGCAGCAAAAGCTGATGGCTATGCTCGGGCAAGATATGGTCAACTTCCTCACCAAGAAAGAACCACCTCCTCTTCCAATCCCTTCTGGTCAAGGAGCGCCGTCGGCTGAGCAGGCTGGCGAGACTCCTGTCGCGGAGCCTAGCACGAATCGGAAAAAGCGTCCCTCAAGCTTGTCCAAGGCAGTTCGCTTTGATGACGCAATCTCATTCAGCAATCCTCCATCTAGGTCCCCTTCACCATCGCTGCAGCGTCAAGCGATACCTATGCCCGCACCGTCTGCCTCCAGCACGAATGGCTCACGCTCCTCAGCTCCTTCAACAGACGAGGGCGACGATGCCGATCTCGCCGAGATGATCCGACAGCGATATTTCCCAGATGAACCACTCAGTGCACAACTCGATTGGATGCGGTCAGATGCGAGCTCAAGTGCTGATACAAAGGAATCGCAAGAGAGCCAAGTGCGCTTCGACCTGACTGGCAAGAGTAGTTCTAAGCCATCCGACTACCAGAGTAGCGACAGCGACCGGCACGCCGGCTCTGGCGAATCCATGACGCTACGAGAACTGTGTGATCTGACTCAGTCGGCAGTGACGGGTCAACGAGCGCTGGCTTTCCAAGTCGTGCGCAAAGCCATTTGTTCAAACGTCACCGAGAATGGCGAAGGCCTCGAATTACTTGCGGCCTCAGACTCGGTTACGGCAATAATACAGTGTTGCGCTCGAGGTCTGGCGGACAAGAGTCTTGGAGTTTCGACAGCAGCAATAGCTGTCCTCGAGCAATACGTCGTGCTGGAAAGGACACGTTTGAACGCCGCTGCAGCCGTTCTTACGGTGAAACCGCCTATTCTAGACAGCTTCAGCTATCTCCTTTCCGAGAATTGCGATCTGCCGCATGCTGCAGCTTTGGCCTGCTTACGAACTCTGCTGTCCCTCCTCAGCACTCCAGAGGACTATGTTTCATCGGAGATTGTCGAAAGTCCATATCTCCTGGAAAATATCGCCAAAGTCTTCCTGCAACGGCCATGGCCGCCTACATCTTCATCCACGCTGCCCGAACCAGACGCTATCAAAATGCTTTGCGCCATCGTGTCCAAGTCGCGAAGCAATGCCGAAATCGTCATTAGTAGGGGCATCGAGCAGAATGCGATGAGATACATTGCAGTCCCACCGTGGAGCTTGAAAGAGCCGTCCTTAAGACAACGTGCATTTGATTTGGGAGGACATACCATGCGCTTGTTGGCAGAGTATGGAAGGCACGGACTGGGCAGCTCCACATGCACCACATCAGCCGGTCTGCTTCGCGAAATTGCCGAATACATCCAGGACTGGCCTCTTGAGTACCCAGACTACACATCCAGCTGGCTCGAGATGCTCGAAGCATGGAGTGTCTGCGCCATTGATCCGCACTCCACCACGCCGGAGCACGACATTCTCTGGGCCGAGACTCAGGACTGGGGCGATACCCTCATGGACATCGGCTTCAAGCAATCAGAAAGCCTGCCCCTGCCCATATTTCGCCGCCTAATCAATGCTCTCACCGCATGGATGGAGGGTGCCGAAAAACACGATAAGGCTATGTTCCAGGAGGTCAAGCAAGGATTGGAAACCTATGCAAAGGAAAGAGTATGCAATGCGGTGGAAGATTCATCAACTGAGCCGGTGACTCAGGAAAAGGCAAAACTGCTTTTGAGTATTAAGCTCTTAGTTCGGACTGCCGGCTCTGATCTTGGACAAGCTAGCAGCATCCTGGATCGGATCACCCTCGAGTCCGCCGAGCCCGATGAAGGACATGATGGAGGTACCGATGCGGCCAGCTCGACAGGTAATGCAGGGGTGAACGATGAAGGCTGGATCACAGGATGACAGAAGAAAGATCAAAGGAATGTTTGTAGTTTGTCGTTGTATCAATATATTTGAAGCTCTGTCGAGGTTGCGGCGCTTCAATAAAGTCTACGAGGCTGCGGCGTCTTCGGGTCCAGCATACCGCGCGCTCCTTTGCTTGTCTGACAACACCCACCACATCTCTTGAATCCCAGCATTTCCTACAGCTCCAGCCTAGGCGAGCAAGAAGTCAGAGCGTAAGGCTCTGGCGGCTTGGCTCTGCCCACAGCTGCACGCCCTTGCCCAGCGCAGAGCAGGTCTCCGGTGCACGACGCCCAAAACGCAGCGCGTCTGTCTTCCGCTACCCCAGGCGCCATGGCTACCGACACGCAAACGGCTAAGCACAAGCAGATGAAGATGTTCCCGAAGAGCGATGACTTTGCGGTCCTGCTAGGTGAGCACACAGGACAGCTGCCCACTCTGACTCGCTCATACCTTGCCACTGACATTTTGCCTTCCAGGCTTTCGGAAGAGCCACACTGGGACACCGCCAGCTCGCACAGAGCAGCACAAGGTGGACATCATGAATATGTTATACGTACGCTGGGCCAGCCATACTTTGTCATACGGCAACGCTCGCTGATTGCTTGCTTGCACTTACTCCGCGATTACCCATTTCCGCCTATACGCAACGCCACCGCCCTGTCCTGCAACACGCACTGCTGCTGCTTGCAGATCCCGAGGCTCCTCATGGAGCGTGAGCTTCAGCAGAAAGTCATCTTCTCTCGCTTTTGTGCGCTCTATTTACCGCAGCTAGTCGAGCAGTACCTGGCACCACCCGAGCCTTCGCCAGACAAGGAATGGCAGAAGAGCATTCTCAACGAAGATATGAAGCTAGCCAACGCTTATGGATATCTCCTAGTCCATCTCAACGGGAATCCATACTTTGACCGCTTCTTTCGGCTGGCTAAACATCGTGAGATTAGACTACGACTCATAACGGTACTGCTGGAACGCCTGCTCGAAAGGACGGTGCCCTGGGAGCAACGTGAAGCAAATCCTAAACAGTCGTCTGGCGGAGTGGCTGTAAAGTCAATGGTCTACGACTACTGCCAGCTCACATACAGCATTCTCCTTTTCGAGACCGAGGAGGAGACTGTTCGACTGGCATCCACACCGCTGGTTCAAGATCTGTTAACCTTTCTCGACTGGTGGGAACAACGGTACAATCCTCGTAATGCAAATGTGACAATGCAGAAAAGGAAGAGCCGATTTGAGAAAGAGTATACTGAAACCCAAGAATCGGGCAGCGAGGACATCTGGCCACCTGGCACGCTCGCGCTCATTCTTCGCAATGGCAAAAACCCAAGGGAACGCAAAGCGGTACGAGAGTCTCGCTATGATCGTCAAAGCATACAGACATGCGGGCTTCCTGGATGCAACAAATCGTATGCTACAGATGGCGGCGCGCTTTTGCAATGTTCAAAATGCTCGACTGTGAGATACGTGAGCAAGACCTTCTCAAACAGGTGCACAAGCAACACATCTGACGTAATTCTGGGCTGCCAGTGCTCCCCAGAGCATCAAATTCAAGCTTGGAGTCATGGGAATACCATGCACCGAGAAATGTGCTATTCGCCCGTCTATTGATGACTGCGGCGCTTATTGCGGGACGTAAGACTCCCTAGACCAGGCGTACATTACAGGCTGAAATGCAGACGCTGAGTTAGTACACTGCGGACAGCGTTGTTGATGTACACTAAAAAGCAGGTATGATGACCGAGAGCGGATCAATGGAAAGCTCTCGAAGTCCCAAGAAGTCTTTAAAAGGTTGCAAATAGAACAACAACAGTGGACGTTATATCACTACGGTTCGGATATGCTCCTAGCATACTGAATTCTGATGGTTCGTAACGACTTATCTCCACAGCGAAGACAGGATGGAACCGGCTTGTGCAGACTTGTTTTTTTGAGACTTTTCCTTGAGCATCTGAACCCGCTGTGCGGTTTCGAGAGATGGCTT
The DNA here is from genome assembly GCA_003351005.1 of Cystobasidiaceae sp. HBUAS51001. NCBI lineage: Eukaryota > Fungi > Basidiomycota > Cystobasidiomycetes > Cystobasidiales > Cystobasidiaceae > Cystobasidiaceae sp. HBUAS51001. The sequence continues at coordinate 72,488 of QOZY01000092.1, read as the reverse complement.
GAGCATCTCTGTGAAGATCGGTACAAGCTTGGGGATGTGCACAAGCTCTGGTTCTTCTATCTTGGTAGCCTTTGGACGCTTTGCTCCCGGTCCGCTCTTTTTGGTCGATTTAGCCGACTGTGGCTCGGGCGGAAGATAGCGCACCTCGGTGGTTTGTGTGCCTTGCATGGCGGGATGATTCCAAGCTTGGCCTCCAAGATGCGCAGCATTCATCCGCTGTGTCAAGTGATCACTTGTCCCGGGCGCATCACTGCTGGCATCGACAAATTCGTCCGATCTTGCATCATCCTCGTCATCCTCACTATCATCATCAATCTCGGCATTCAAATCGTCAATGTCGTCTGCAACCCCGGTCATCGAAAGGTTTTTGAGCACCCCGTCAACAAATGCGGCATCCTCGCCAGCGGACTGATTGCCAAACCCGACTTGTCCAGGTGAGCCCACAACTCCTGAGCCAGTAGTGTATGATGCCGCTCCCGAAGCTTCGCCTTTGATGAGCCGTCGCCGCAAGCGCTCGTGATGAGCGATCTTGAGTGATCTGTGGTAGTCGATAACCGCGTCGATTTCTGCCATGATTGCTTGGCGCTCTTCACCGCCGTGAGGCAATAGGAAATCCAATGTAATACCGTCTGGATTGAGTCCTTCCCGGATAAAGTTGAGGAACAGCTCAATCCAGATCATCAGGCCGTCGAACAGATCCTCTCCCTTGCTATGCACGGAATGCACAAAATTGTAGAAAGCGTTTTCATGACGCTGCACGAGATCCATAAAGGTGGTGACGGTCTTCTGCGGATCTGCTGCCGCAGCGCTTACGCTCGCCTCGGCCGCCTCGACTGTCTTAATGAGGTCGTTTATAAAGTTTTGCAAGTCGTACAGCGAGTCGCTGATGTTTGCCGCCTTGTATACTTTGGCCAGAGGCTCGTAAAATATTGTGACTATGTCTTTAAGCAGGTCAGAGGTGTTGCCCTGAAGAGGGGAAAACCGACGCGTTAGGAGGTCATAGGAGAAGAAAGACACCCGGGCTCACTTCGAAGATGAGTTCCAGCAGCTGCTCTTTGTCGCGAATGCGCATATACATTCGCATAAAGACATGGATATCTTCGTACAACCATGCATCATCATTATTCGGGCCTTCATCTTCCTCTTCGGGATTCTGCAGAGTCGCCACCCATTCGAGGTATTCGCGATGGGCGATGCTTGCCCGGTGTATACGCTGGAACGTCTGCGGAGACATCGGAGGCATATCTTCGCTCCTAGAGCGCATGAGCACTGTTACCAGGTCCATATTGTCAGCTTTAGCTTCATTTCGATATCGTTGCTGGACGTTGCGAGGAGCATAAATGAAGCGTTTGATTCGCTCGCATATTGAGTCATCCTCGATCTTGGCCTGTACACGCAGCAGGTCTTCGCGAAGCTCTTTCAGCTCCGACTCCAATCCCGAGCTGAACATTCGTTGTAGCAGGGAGGATGAGCCGAAAGGTCGAGCCAAGAAGAGATCGAGGCCAGCACGGATCATAGCCACTGGGTTTGAGATCTTCAAAATTTGTCGCATCATGAAATAAGGCATGAGACCATGGACACGCTTGAATTGCGAGAAAATGGCCGAAGACTGATCCGAGCCAAGGAAGAGCTGGTATATGGTGCTTGCAAGCGATATGCGAGCCCACTCCATGACCTTCTGATACTCCATTGGAAGATCCTGCAGGCGCTGCGTTTCACGTATAGTTGCGAAGACCCGGCGCAGACCGTCCTTCTTGACCAGCTCGTCCTTGAAGCCACGCAGATACTGCTCCAATTCTCGAACGCGTGCTGAAACTTCCGAGCGGAACTTCGCAGTTTCAGCCTCCCGTAGTCGATCCATATCTTCGCGGCGGTTGGCATCGGCTTCTTCAGCATCTGTCAAGGTAGTTGTGCCATTCAAAAGGAAGGCTTGAACAGATGGAGAATTGGCCACGTCGACGTTCATGAGCAGATGCCGAAGATACGCTCGGAGGGTGAGGCGGTTGCGCTCGCGTGACAAGACTACTGGCGCGGGTGGCTCTGCGATGGAAGCGGCATCACTGTCTGCTGTGTTCGCAGATGAAGGGGAAAATGGCGAATAAGAGGAGCTGGTTGACGCCTGGCTGGCCGCATCGACGCCTCTGCGATCTTTTGCGGGCGGTGCGCGAATATCATAGTCAGGAAATTCGTTGCGTAGCTGTGAGAGAGACCGACAGGTTCAGCTGCACTGTCACTCTGTATGCATATACTCAGAAGCACTCACAAGCTGCGAAAGTCCCACAAAGTCTCCATATCTTCGGCTCACGAAAACATCAGGCGCCCCTGGTCGGCTAGTTCTGACTAGGAATTCTTCGTGTTTCGTCTTCTTGCCGATCTTGTTTCGGTAAGACACTGCACGGACACCTATGACGTTGACTGCGAATTGCAAAGTCTCGCCAGTAGCAGTGGTGGTAGTGCTTGCCGTCGCGGGCTGCGAAGGCGTTCCTGGTGTATGAGGAGTACTCGGACCAGCCGAGGAACGAAGCTTGTGGCTTTGCCCGGATAGGGAGCTACTAGTCGAGAAGCGCCGGTCTCGCGTTGGATCTGTGTCCTTTGGCGGCAAGGTTGGGGTGGGTGAAGGGGAAGACGCTCCATACTGATCCAAAGCTTTGACATCTACGATTCGCACAACTTCTTCTCGGCCGCCATTGTCGCACAGCTTGACAGCTGAGCTAATAAGCAGACCGAGATGCTTTTCTGCTTTTCCTGCAAGCTTGTGCCGCTTTGTCTGTACTCCTGTCTCTTCTTCGCGCTCTTCGTTCATGGAAATGTTGCGGGCCATGAAAGACTCGATGAATGGCTGTAGTTTCTTCGAGTAGAAGACTTCAATGTCGACGTCTGACAGGAAGGGAAACGTCATGACGAATTGATGGAGAAAGAACCTGAGCAAAGGCAGGTCGTCGTCGTCGCCATCTCTCCCGCCTCCGGGTACTGTTCTGGGTTTGCGGACGAATGGCCAGCCAACGATGGACAGCGCATCTGGACTACCGAGGCCGTCCAGCTCCTTTGCCAACTGGCCGCCGACGAGCTCTCGCTTCAAGTAATGCGCACGCAGAGGCGTAAGCTGAGTATGGGAAGGTGGCGCATGATACTCTTCTGGTCTAGGCTTGCCGCTTCTTCTGCCGCTACGGCCATGCGGTTTTCCTGAACTGCTGCCAGAGCCAGCCATCAGGCCACCGCTGCCAGCGGTGCCGAACAATGCTTCGGGATTGAGCGTCCCCTCTACCGGAACAACGATTGCAGAAGACGAACGTCGCGGCGGGACGATGCGTTTTGGTGCATCGGTGGCTGTGTCTGCGTTTGCATTCGCTGTTTGAGGATGGACAGACAGAGTCGACGAGGCATTGTTGCGGCTTAGCTTCTGTTTAACTGCCCCAGATCCTGCAGGAGTGGCTTGGGTCACGTTGGTAGCGTCTGCTGCGGCGGCGGCTGATGACGTTGAAGGCGAGCGGCCTGGCCTGACCGTCGACTCGCTCGTGTCCGATAGCGTGGACGAGACCGACGACACCGGCGGTACTTCGAGTGACCTGCCTGTACCACTGCTCATCTTGCTGTGCGTCTGTGGCTCAGCAACGTCTGCAGCGTCCGGGCGAGTTGCCACGTGGTGTTGAAGCTGAGCAAAGGCGAGAAGCAAGCAGGACCAGCGGGCAAAGTTACAGTCTCAAGGCAGGGCCAGCATACGCAGCGAGATATGAAAGACACGGACGCTGACGCGTAGTCTCGACTGAGCATGGCAAGTCCGGGGGCGCCAGCCGTGCCAGGGCGAGCAGTCTAAACGATTCGCAACTGGCTGGACGTTGCCATCACCTGTCGTGGCCAAGACAGATAGCGACACCGCAGTGTACGACTGCGAGTGGTGGAGACTTGAGAAAGCATATGATTTCACATCTACATCGAGAAGATCGCATTGCTGGCTGGTCGACAGGAAGGGATGCATGCATTACCCGCTTGCAATTCTTGCCACTGTAGAATAGACTTCCAGGCCATCCTGCGCGTCCAAGACAGCACGACCAGCTCCCATCCGACACACTATTTGAATCATTTCCACTCTGATGACAGCTCAAATGTGCTGCTCTCGGCGTGGTCGGTCGATGACGGCGGTATCAAGCAGCTTTCGCTCGTCTTCTGCAGCCATGACCTCCTCGATGAGGGGCGTCAAATAGCGCTGGTCCTGTTGGTACAGCACATCGAGCGTCGGCACTACGGACTTTTACGAATGCAGAGTGTATAGTAAAGCTCAAGCTCACCTGCTCCTGGGTCAGGGTCTGCTCTTTGGGCAGAGGATGGTGGAGGACAGAGAGCTGCGAGGCGAGACGAAGGCGGTAAGCCCGGTCGTACTCCTCGCGCGGAGTCAGACGCTTGAGTGCCTGCATAGAGCACCTTGGATCAGCGAAGCTCAATGAAGCTTGACCGCAACTCCACGCACCGTTTGCACTGTGCTATTCTCCTCGCAAATGAGGTCGTCGTATTTGAGGCCATGCTGCCTGTAGCCGCAGAGATTCGCATACTTGTCTGCGACCTTCTTAACGAAGGGATAGAATGTGCTGCGAGGGTGATGCAGGACGTGACGCTCAGCCATGCTCTGCCTTGCTTGATCTAGGCCGCCTGCTCGCTCGCTCGCTTCGCAGACCCGCACTCACCGCGATCCAGCAATCTGCTTTGCAAAAGACAGGCCGAGCGGCGAGAGAGCCATGGCGGAGAGCTGATGCTGTAAGGGTGCAGGTACTGCTCAGTATCTGACGGCAATACGAGCTGAGGGTCGGTCGGACTGACTGTTGACGGATGTCGTTGTGCAGCCAAGCTGGTGGCAGCGCTCTGGAAAAGACAGGGCTGCTCTTTGCGAGAACCAATCGGGGATGCCTTGAAGCACACGGCGGAGGACAAACGCAGCTTGCCTCGGGACACTAGGCTCGACACTGAACAGGCACATTTCCATAGCTGCAGCAGCATTCTGCTATATCCAATGCTACGCCTACCGCTCGTAGCATACAATCTCAACTCCACTGTGGCAAGCTCAGATGCAACAAGGCCCATGTAGCGACCTTTGCCCAACACGGCGCATACATGACACTCATGAGGCTCCCGCTTCCGACACGTCTATGCATCCAACCCTGACTGCGCCGGTACGCCCTTGGCGCGCTCTTCCCAGCTGGGCAGCTCCACGACCAGTCCCATCTTTGCGTAGGTATACGCTGTCGAGGGTTCGTTGCCGCTATGACGGTAGGGACCTTCAGTCACTGATCCCTTCGAGCTAATGCTATGATTACAAGCACTCACTAGGTACCGTATGGCGCGCCATGGCTCTTGTAATTGAAAGCAGCAGGAGGCGGCACCCCTACAAAACAAGATATGAGCGAATGTCAGTTCCCCTAAGCAGCCGTAGAGGCACTCACAAACAAGTGACCTGTCCACAAATGCGTTCATACAGTCTTTGACTGTCCGAAGGCTTGGGCGTGCGTTGCGCTTTGGGTCGGTCTTCCTTCCGGCTCTTCACAACCCACCCATCCCAAGGCTGATCTGTTGAGCATGGTGCAAATAGTCAGTAGGAACACGTAGCTTGATGAGCAGGGTAAGCTGGTACCGGCTGATTCCTCGCTGCCTCCATCCATATCATCCCCGCCCTCCGAGCTGTCTTCGTAGTATTCTGCGAACGTATCGTCTCGATAGACAACGAGAGGCCGGCACTTGAGATTATATCGACTGAGACTCGCTAGCAAATCCTCGTCGATGCCCTTTAGATTACCAAGGAAAGCCTCAGGGGACAGTGCCAGCTGATCTTGACGACCGTAGTTCTGCATGTCGGCAGCGTCGAGGTTGGCGACGGGATACTCATGCTTGAGTAGGAAGGCAAGACGACCACCAAGAGGTAGGAAAGTGCCGTCTTGCAACATCTTTGATAGCTGTCTGTCGATGACGTTTGGCTTAGCTGTCTGTTGCGCAGCAGGCGAATCATCGTGGGCAGGTCTTCTATACGCGTTGAATTGCAGCGTGGCGCGATAACCGCTCTCCACGACCTCTACCTCGTGATCCACATCCGCATAGAAGAAGACCCATCCCAACTTGTCTTTCTCCAACGTGGACCAGTCGTGGCGTATGAGGGTTTCGCCCTGGCCGATAAGCAACGCACCGCCAGTGTGAGCAGTCGGTAAGCCCAGCAAGACAGTGCCAACATGTAGCTCCGACTGTGTAACAAGTCTGCATCAGTATCTCGACAAGTGCTGAGGCTCCGCAACTTACCTGTGGCGTGTCCTTGTGCGAGCTAAAGTGGCCATTGGGTCCATAGATGCTTAGTTTATCCAATGTCAATCGTAGACTTTCAAGATTCATGCGCTTGTTCAGGTGGAAAATGATGTCGTTCAGGCAAGCAGCGATGTTTGCAGGCAGGAAGAGATGCGACGCTGGCAATTCTCGCGCTAGTCTGATGGCTGGGTCATACACCATCTTGTGACCTTGCCCTGTCGAACGAACAGACATGCGTGTGACACGTCAGGGATCTGTCTGGGTTTTAATGATTGCTGACCTACCATGAGACGAGGGTAAGCATTTTTCGAAGGCGTTGGCCACACTGGTGTCGTCCGAGAAAACAAGACTTCTGTTCATGTATCATAGTAGCTCCTTTGGCATTGTTCCACGATTGCAGATGGCAGCGTCACGGCAAAAACACCCTAACCTCAAGTCGTTGCCGCCCTGACTGCCAGCAGCGGGATCGCAAAATCCTAATCTCGTTGCTTGATGTTGCAAGACACCGCCAGTACTTGTGAGGGCGGCTGAAGCGTCCAGCAGAGTGTGTAGAGCAGAAATAGCCTGCTGCTCTTGTTGAGATAGACTGGGACGCCAGACTTCTGGATTGTGATAAGTAACGTCTGCACGCACCTCGGCCGCGGAAGCAGCTGACATTGCCACGCCTGGTCTGACTTGACTCGGAAGGGTTCAGTCAGCGCCGGCGCTGTTGCCGCAAGAGATGCGTTCACAATGAGAGCCTGAGAAGAGAAGCAGAGGGGAGTAGTGAGTCGTCTATGTCGACTGCGAACGTAGCGTAGCCTGGGAGGGCGCTGGGGCAATCGATCTCGTCCAACCAGACGACCGTCCGCCCGACTCGGATGTGCGCACGCGCAATTCTTCCGTCTGATTTGCATGGCCAGGGATGAGCTTGTGGGTGCTGCATTAGCCTTCTCTCGAGCTTATCAGGAAGTACATGGTAGGAGGGCAAACCGGAGTATGCAGCGAAGCAAGCGGCACGTGTCGAGAACTCCATGACTTCATTTTGTTCGACTTCCTGCCGAGCTAAGATATGTGTACAGGTTGATATAGACTTGATCCTCCTACTTGGTCAGTCTGGAAACGTCATCATCCAACTTTCCATGGTCCTGACGCATGCAAACAACAGGCGTGGGCTTCTCCGAGTCCTTGCGTCGGGTCGCATGAATGAAAGGCGGCTTCCCATCAAAGCTTACGCCAATCTTACCATGGTCGAGGCCGACGATCTTATCACTGCTCTTCTCCCATCTTTGGCTGAATAGCCTCTCGTCCTCCGTTTTCTCGTTGTCGTCCGACTGCACCCGATTCGCGCTGCCACTGGTGTCTATGTCGTTGATGGACTTGATTTGCGAGAAACCAGCTCCTAGCTCTTGGGCAGGCTCCGGATCATTGTACAGCTCGTACCAAGGGATGCTCTGGACCCACACATCTTGTTCAGCCTCAGATCGATTCGCTCGGATCAGTGCACTATTGGCATACCTCCTTTCGGTAAGCGCTTTCATCGACCGGGGTTACGGCTGGTCGCCCTGTGATCTGCCTGAGGTTTCGAAGTTTCAGTGCCAGCGTTCCTTGCTGTCAAATTGTACATAATGCTCACTTCCATGCACCAGCATTGATGAAATGAATAAAGATGCGTTTACCCGCATTGAAGTCGTACATTTCGGTGTCATTGAGGTCTCTGTCGATCTGCTGTTTAATGCTTCCTCCGGAGGCCAATCCCATTGACATAGAGTCCATAAAACAGTGTTCTTCGACAGATCCCCCTCGGCCTTGCTCTGACATCCCCCGGCGGGATCCGACTGAGATTTGCGCATCAAAGTGTGACAAAGACCAGCGTGATGTCAGCATGCACTGCACTATTGAGAGCACTTTTTCGCCTTTGTGGATGCTTACAAGATCCAAAGAGTCGTGGCTTGTACTCTGCGCTTAAGGAAACTACTGGCCCGTACAGCCTCGCCATTTGACCGATTGTGAGGCTTGTGTCACCTTTGCTGCTGACATCATCTCAGCTTGTGCGTCCATCAAGGAAACTGTCAATCTTGCCAAACAATGTCATTTACCTGATATTCAGTGCCACAGCGTCGCCGGGTTTTGCGCCGACCTCCAGTGGAGTCAACCAAGTCTTTTCCACCCTCTGCTGTTGGACTGTGAAATCTGCTTCCCGTGGGTAGCCCGGAAAAACGTCGAGCTGGAGAGTGGCCTCTGTGTTCTGCAAGAATTGTGTAAATACATATTTTTCTTAGCATAGTGGTAGACAACGCACTTTGCCGGTGATCTGGTCTTCGATAGTGTAGCCTTCGTTGATTGGCATGGCAACAAATTGTCTGACGTTACCGTCATCTTTGACGATGCCGTCAAGCCAAGGTTGAGACCGGCATAGATAATCTTGCACCCCTGGCTTTCCAGGTTGCCCTTTCGGTTGTCCAGTGAGCGCGTTGACACCGCCAACCGACACCTTTATAGCATTCGAGGACTGGCTCGCATGCTGGAATGACAGCCACAGTGCCTCACGCTGGAATATGGGCTGATGGCAAGTAATCAATCAAAGCAAGCGCCGATAATCTGTTCCGCTGGTTATGACTCACGAGGATATAACCCCCTCGGGAGACAACGAGCTCGGGCAGCTTATCGATGTGGTCCTTCACAGGTACGAGCGGATATCGTCCCAGCGACTGAGGATGATAGGCAGGTGCGTGGCTATGGCTTTAGTTTAGATACTTCAGATGTATGTAAGCCATCAAACATACAGGCGGAAGCCGCGAACTCTTGTCTGTATCAGGAACTCGAAGGGTCCGTTCGAACCCGATGGTGGTGCCGTAGACGGATACTGACTGACCATCGCTTTTGACGTTAGAGTCTTCGTGTCCACCCTTAGCATGTGTGTACCAATCGGCAAACGTTTCGTTCCTGTAAAATGGCCGTCAGACAATCCCGCTTGATCAATCGATGCAAGAAAATAATGCTCTTACTCTCGGATGCATAATCCTGCGTCTGAGCAGACATCATACGATGACTGACTATCTTTGTCAACGACCTGGACCTTGACCGCACGATCAACAATGGTGAGCTTGTCAGGTATCTTGTAGCCCTGCATCGTACGAAGTAGTACCAATTGTTGCCAAGACAAGATCAGCATGAGATAATACGGAGTAGTCCTGAACGCACAAGCGTTTCCAATTTGGCGCAAAGATCTCCTGGCATGAGAGCTTTCCAGTCATTGCGCAGGTTTACTTCGCAAGAGTGGACAACGGATTGATCTTCAACGACGTATTGATCTTGTTTGAATAATTTTCGGCTAGCCGGTACGAGGCCTTTAAAAACAATTTTGAGGGGCGAGGACATGCTGCTCGACTTGTATGCGTGCGTGGATAGCCTTGAGATGTGAAGATGGAGAGAGCTCGGAGAAAAGAGAGATGCAAAAGAAAGCAGAGAGCGACAGCGACAGCGAAAGCCCTGAGCCAGTGTCTGTCAAGTCTGACGACATGACGTCAGTCAAGTCAGCAATGGCTTCAGGGACGTTGGCCTTGTCGGCATCGTCTGCAGACGATCAATCGCTTGACGTGCATGCAGCTTGTGTGTGAGCAGGGTGTAGTGCTGCGGATCAGTAGTGCCACTGGTCGGACCTGCCTGCAAACGGTGTGATGCACCATACATGGCAATATTGGTGTAAGGTGCGAAATCTTGTCTGACATGTTCGTGATAAAGGCCAAGCCTTGTTGTCCCTAGCACCGGAATCTAGCCGACAGTCTGACCCTAATCATGGGGTTTTGGGTCGTTCTTTTTTTGGTGAACGCATTGACGTGGCCCAACCAGAAATTCAGGACATGGCCACAATGTGGCCCACATGATTGGTGTAGTTGCTGCTGATACCTTTATCTTGTATCCCTCTTCTCCGAATGTCTCAGGCTAGCGCTCCGAGTGACGTGCGTGCTATGAATTCCAAATACAAGGATCGCCAGACGTCTGTTCCCATGTCAAAGGCTTGACAATCTCCCCTTCATCCCGCCATATACGATCCAGGGTAGAATCCATCAGCAGCCCTCTCCAGGCATTTCCTGTTCCTGGCTGAATAGAGCTCGGTGAATCCTTCGACTGGATGATCAGAGGCGGCTCCAGTGCAAAAGCCCGTATGCGCTTATCTCGCGTTAACCGTGGGATGTACAAGTCGATGGCGGATTGATAAGCGATCCAAGGCGAGTCCATCAGACGCAGTAGCGTTCTTGCGCCTTTCGCAGAGAGCGAGTATGCATGGAGACAGCGGGGTGCTGCTGCCTCGCGGAGGATTGGGTTCAGATACATCGGCCCTGCATAGCACATGCATGAAGGTCAGCTATACACTGCATCTTATGAGCTTCTTTGCACATACTATTGCGGGTTCTAGCCCAACAATGGCCCAAAAAGATCATATCCTGATCCTCTGGCAGAACTCTGCGAACGTTGAGCCAGAGTCGCTCAAAGTCCCATTCAAAGTCGACATCGTCTTCGAGGAATAGAGCTGTCTCGTCACCGTTGTCAAGCATTGTCTGCCACATGTGCGAATGTGAATGCCAGGTCGCGATGATCGGCGGGCTGTGTTGCCTAAAAGCATCGGGCTCTTTTGGATCCCACAGAAGCTTGACAACATCTGTATTATTTGAAGAGGGCTTGAGTTCCGCCTGAAGTTTTGGAGACGCCATGTATGTCGTCCAGTTGACAGCTTTGCCATCCAGCTTCCATCGCTGATCCTCTGCGGCAAGGTCTGGAAAGACAATGCCTTTGGCTTCGTCGGCTTCCTGGAACCAGATGCTGTCTGCTCCCATGCCACCAATGTCGTCTTCTTTCCGTCCCAGTGCAGCAGCCAGGATTCTCCGCTTCTTGTCTCTGACCTCTCTGACACGCTCCGCAATCCATCCTATCAACGGACTGTCCTTCGAGGTGGCATTGAAGATTTGAAATTCCAAACCATGCGCGCGAGCAATCTTGTGCATCTGCTCTTGACGCTTTGTCTGCCCGACCAGCGAGAGCACATAGATATTATCAAAAGTCGAGGTCCTCGACGAGCCGAGGGTGAAATTGTGACCAGCGGCCGTGCTCTCCAGGTGTCGACGCCAAGAGAGGGCATCCGAGGCAGGTGTAAACTGCAGCTGAGCTGCAGATAACCAACTTGGTGTTGACCAACTCCACTCGGGTGCCGGCACACGCGCTGTGCTTGACGCGTCGAGCTGCAGAGGCAGGCCGAAGTCCCACGCGAGAAAGAGGAGCGCGCCCAGCAGCGGCCCTAGGGCTAGTAGAGGCCCCCGGGCTAGCAATGGCAGGCGTGTCGGATGTCGTAGAGAGAGCATCGAGCACTTGATGCCTATCATCAATCTCGCACTACTGCTGCTGTGACCGTCGTTCTGTCGTCGCTACTGCCTCGCAGGTCGAGTACGCTTTCGCGACGGTGCTTATCTCGTGTATCAAACCACCAACGCGTATGCAGGATCGACCTCGCAGGAGATGCCTGCTAGAGGGTGAGGTAGACAGCTTCAGTTAGAGGCAGGGAGAGTGCAAGCCCCGCTGTCACCGCCGCTGGCTGCTCATCGCGCATTTGTGCTTCCAGGTGGCATCGCCCGCGAAACAGGGTCACCGCTGACCATTTTTTTCGCCTGCTCCCCCGCCAACGCAACGTCCTTGCTTTGCCGGAGCTTGGCGTGATTGACATCGTGATTGCTTTGGGCTCGGCTCAAGCGGCATCTTCGCATTAGATGGTCCGTGCGACAATGTTGGGAGGGGAAAGAGGCACCCGATGGCACTGGACAAGTCGACTTGCCTTGGTACCGCACAGGCTCACGTTTGCTTTTCTGTGTCAGAGCCATCGATACTCCACTTGCAGGTTTCTACAGCATCACAGGTGCAAACGCCGGCCCTCTGACTCTTTGCCAGCCTTGTGCATTTCGAAAATTCAGGGGTATGCCAGCTCGGTCTATCGTCATTTGAACATATAAAGCTTTTTACAATCCTGCTACGAGTGATTCTTGCGTCTCATCGTCTCCACCCGCTACCGTATCCTCGGCGATTTCCATAAAGCCACATTCCGAATCTTCGGGATCCACCACCATGTCGTCGCCGATAGCTGGCTTTCTCGCACTGTGGATAGCCTTGTGCTGCTTGGGCGTAGGATCGGCAGCATGCAATGCTTTGAGCCACTGTATGACCGGTGTGGTCACCCACCGCTTCTTCGTAATGAAGCTGAATGGTCCGACAAACCAGCCAAGATGACCGCCATGCTCAGTGAGCGCTATGACGACGTTTGACGCCTTTTCTGGGACATGTAACGGGATGCCCCGCGAGGTGGCTATTGGGTCGTCTAGCGCATTGATAGCCAGAAAAGGGACCTTGATATCACCTATGTAGTTCTTGGGAGATTCTCGTCTATAATAGTTTTCGGCAGAGGGCTGAAAAAGTGATTTCAGCATGTACACTGCCGTGACGCAGGCCGTGACGCAGGACAGAGGGTCACTTACATATCCTGCACACACTGTTGTCACCAATGTATCAAATTCGTAAAGCAGCATGTTCTTGTTCTGCAGGACAGCGTCCACGTCCAGATCTGGGTGTGTGGCCATGACCTTGAGATGCCGCTGGAAGACTGTGCGGAGGTTTTGACCCATTGCGCGGCTGTAGTACACTGGCAGAGGTCAAGATCAGTCGGCCGAATGCTTACTTAGCTTTGGCCTATCGACCTACTCCCTCTGATCGAGCCTTGCAAGTCTATGTGGCCGCTGAAAAGTAAACAGAGCACATAGTATCAGTGCGAGTGTTGTCAGAGTATAATACAAAAGTAGGCTCACGCTACCATATCCCAGGGACAACCCAAGACAACGCCGCTTTTCATCGCCGTGCGCTCGGCTTCAACAGCTGGACGGAAAAGCAACATTAGTCGCCGCTCGTGACTAATTGTTCAAGTCAGCTCGCTCACCGAGATACTTTGTGAGCATACCTGCCCCAAGAGAAAAGCCAATGCCATATATCGGAGCATCCGGGAAGAGGTTGCCAATGTACAACATCGCATTGTTGAGATCGTAAGTTGCGCCGCAGCTGTGGTGAAGTGCTCAGCACCGATGACGCGTTGTCGAAGCTTGGAGCAGGCTCACTGATACAGCTTAGGGGTAGTCAGCGGACTTTGCGCGCAGCCTCGAGAATTTACGACTATTCCTCGCCAGCCTTCGCCGCCCTTTTCCTTGGGTTTCGTGAGGGTCGCGAGGATCGTTCGGACGTACTGGACGCATCCATTAATCGACGTGCGAGCTGCATACAGACTAGTAGCCAATCCTCACCGATTCGTGACTGCCGCCTGTGAGCCCATGCATGCACACGAGAATAGGCCTCGTGTCAGGCGGCTCCGCATACAATGGTGGCGTAATGTCGACTGCGATGGTGCCGCCATCTGGCACCCTCAGCAGCTAAGGATGCAGTCATCAGCTGAGAAGGTATATCTACAGCTCAGACCTGCCCCACCTTGCGCTCGTACTCTATTCTGAAGACCTTCGTGAAATTCGCCAGTGCGCTGTAGCCCGTCTGACGGTTGTGTCAGCTAGGCAGCAACTCCGACAAAGCGAGCTGGAAAGGCTCACATGGAAGTGACTGCTGTTGAAGAGCCAGAAGGAGCCAGAGTACCACGCTCTAATGCCAATGAGACTCGGACACGCGACGTTGAGGATGTCGAGGAGTGTCTGTGGCTCTTGACCGTCTTTGCCGCCGATGATGCACTTGTCAGCGGTGTGGACGAGCTTGACCGGCGAGGTGAGGCCCAAGGGCGCCAGGATCAGGCGCCTGTACCAGTACAGGATGATGTAGGGGTCGAACATGTTGAAGAGCCGTTCTTGTTCGCTCGGCTTGATCTCCTGGAGATTGCAGATTGAAAAAGGTGCGGTCTGGAAGAGCTGCCCTCCGTCCAATTTCAGAAATGAGGGTGTGTAGGCATCGGCAACAGTTGCCTATAAGACTGCCGCGGGTGGTGGAACCAGCTAAAGAAGGACTACACTTGTACAAGCGACTCTGAAGCAGTGCTGAAGACAGTCACTTGGGCTCGTGTGGTGGCCACACCTCTCAAGGCAATCGAAGGCCGCTGTTTGCGCATGTTTACTCTGCATCAGCTGACGCTCAGGAAACGACTGCTTGCATGGACACAGGCACTCTCTACGCGTGACTGCACTTGACAGCGCGCGCACGACGGTCGCTGGACGCCCTTCGCGCCGTTGACGTGTGCCCTGGCCGGCCGAGTGCTTGTTCCTGCAGGCGCGTGACGAAGGCCAGGCAGTGCGGCAGCCACCGCTACTATAACGCGCAATGACTAGCAGTCTGTCCGAGCGTCAGAAGGATGAACTGTGAGACTCTACTCGCCTGCCATACTCGCCGGAATCACAGCTCGCTGAGGAACCGCCTCCGGTGCCCCTGTCATGCTATGCAGCCACAAGTCGATTCTCGATTATCTACGCACAAATGGCTTCTCTGAAACGCTTGATACCTTCAAGATTGAGGCCGACCAGGCAAGCCCACCCTCGACGTGACTGCGAGATCGACTTTAGCTGACTGCGGTCTTTTGATGTTCTTGCTAGGTTGACTTCGTGCCAGACCCCAAGGCAAAATGGGCAGGCCTGTTGGAGAAGAAGTGGACCAGCGTGATACGACTGCAGAAGAAGGTGGGCTCGGTCTTTCCGACGCATCGCATCACCTCACTAACATGACATACCCACGTGGTGTCGCAGATCATGGAATTGGAAGCTAGAAACGCACAGTTGCTCGAAGAGATATCCACCTCGCGCCTCAATCCAGCCTCTGCACGTAACTCCATCGACTGGCTACCTCGTGCACCTGCCCGGCACTCCTTGACAGGCCACAGATCACCGGTCACCAGGGTAGCTTTTCACCCCACCTGGAATATCTGCGCTTCAGCGAGCGAGGATGCGACCATCAAGATCTGGGATTGGGAGACAGGAGAGTTCGAGCGCACCCTCAAGGGACACACAAAAGCTGTGTCAGACTGCGACTACGATTCCAAAGGGCAGTACCTAGTCTCCTGCTCCTCCGACCTTACTATCAAGTTGTGGGATGTGGGTAACGACTACAGCAGCAGCAAGACCTTTCATGGCCACGATCATTCTATTTCCAGCGTACGATTCCTTCCTGGGGATGTTCAGATTGCTTCAGCAAGCAGAGACCAGTCAATCAAGATCTGGGAGTTGGCATCTGGGTAAGATTGCGCTGTTTGGGGGCTAACAGATTTTGCAGCTGACAATTCAGATACAGTCACTGTGTGAAGACCTTGCACGGTCATAGCGAATGGGTCCGGAGTATCTCCCCAGCTTCCGACTCCAGCTGGATTGTTAGCTGTTCTAACGACCAAGTCAGTCGCAGGCGTTTCTTGCGCGAGAGGTACATATTGGTGAACCACAAAGCTGAATACTCAATCTATGCAGACTGCTCGAGTGTGGGATACATCAACTGGCGAGACTAAAATGGACTTGCGAGGACATGAGCACGTCGTCGAAGTTGCCATCTTTGCTCCTATGAATGCTGGGCCATCTATTCGAGAGCTCGCTGGCCTCGTAAGTTATGTTGCGCACAGATTGCTCGAGCACTCTGACCATTCTGCATCTCACGATGTCAATAACAGAGCAATACCGCTCGAGATCAGCGAGATCGTTCATCTTCAGCTTTCGTCGCAACTGGTTCAAGAGACAAGAGCATTCGAATCTGGGATTGCCAAACGGGACAATGTCTGAAAGTCTTAACCGGCCATGATAATTGGGTTCGAGCTCTGGTCTTTCACCCTACTGGGAAATTCCTGCTCTCTGCGAGCGACGACAAGACCATTCGAATTTGGGAGCTGGCTTCTGGTCGCTGTACAAAGACAATTGAGGCGCATTCGCACTTCATTACGTGCATGGCCTGGGGACGTACGACCATCGCCGGTCCTACGCAAAATGGCAGCGAGGACAAGGTGGACACGACAAAAGTCGAGAACAAGCGCTTGGTGAATGTGCTAGCAACAGGTAGCGTTGATCAAGTGAGTACCTGCGGACCCGGACCATTTCAAAAGCTGAAATTGACGCAACCTTCCTCCAAGACCCTGAAGATCTGGCTACCATGACTCTGAGGATACCGCAACTAGGACCATCGATACCCGGTGGTTGCGATGATATACCCGCTACTGCTGATCACTACCCTCGAAAGCGCATCCATACTCTCATTACTAGGCGCCCGCAATGCTCAAGACTTTCTTTCCGGCACCATGCATGTTTTCGAGCTCTTTCCTTCGAGATTTTCCGAGTCTGCTAGATGTACAAGCGTAACTGTTTGGTCGCTGGTGTGAATGCCACTCGTTAACAAGAGCAGAACGCAAGCGGATGGCGTATCTAACTTGACGTCAGTCGCGCTATGCTCCCATACTCGCCCTCCACCCGCGCGGGAAACGTGACCGCACGGTCCGGTGGCCCATCTCCATCATGACTGACGGTTTCCTTCTGCTTGTTTCTACACTTTCTCACACCAAGATGTTCATTGTTGGCAGCTCAGCAAGCATGAACCGTCCGAGCTGTTCAAGCTCGTCATCCGGAATTTCCAGCTGATGTATCGAAATGGTCCAAACAACCGAGACCTAAATGGCAACCCGGCGATGACATGAGTGAGTGTCGTCGATCGCTTCTACCATGTACGAAGCCTTGCATACTCATCAAAAGAGTTAGATGGACGCGCAAATCTGCCCCGCTATCAGGAATATCTGAGCCTTTTGTCGGAGCCGCAAAGTCTGTATAAACATTCATATGCTATTCGAGGCGTACCTTCTGCTGATGCCATCGGGAACTCAGCTTCACATCTATTGATTGTCCAGAAGATGTCAGTGAATGGGAGTTGTCAGGTCTCACGCAAGTGCCGAGCGACAAAGTGAAGGCGACTCGAGTAGGAGAGAGTGCATTCAGATGGAACGCAAGCTGGCATTCTTCCACGACGTAAGCGTCCTTATTGCGTTGCGCGCACACATCGCAGATTCTATGCTCACGCTCGGTGCGTGCCGATCTAGATCTATGCGGATGATGAAGAAGAAGAGTCGACCGGGGCGATGGTAGCAGGGCGTATAGTCAAATTCCATGCTCGTGAAGACCTCTTCGGTTCGACAGGTGCCATTGACACAGCAAAGATGATGCCCATCTCAAGGTTGGGCGGGATTGGCTACGGTCGCACCACTGACGCGTTTGGTGGGTGACTGGGGGAGGCTCGAGGGGCTTCGTCACTAGGGAGCTGACAGCTTGCCTTTCAGAGGTGCTCCGCTCGAATTGGAAAGATTATCAACCGCTCTCAGCATCGCCAGTCATCGAGAATACCGCGGCAGGACTCAGAGAGGGTTTTTTATAGCGCAGAATTGGACATGTGTACCTGCTCGACGTTTGTGAGTATTGTCTCTGTTTGTGCAAGAGACTTAAGGCAAGGATCCTTTGTTTGCCCTTCGCCTCGTCTGGAGAGCATGCTGGTTCTGCAGTGCCGAGCCACATCGATATGACAGCAGATGTAATGCTTCGTGAGAGCACAGGCTGATATGCAGCTAACGAGCGGCAGCACAAGGCGTACTCGTCGCTAAGTCCAAGGACATGTACAGCTCTGTATCATCGTCGACTCGCGCCGTGATCTTGTTGCGCAAAAGCTCTCGAGTGGCGAAGATCTTTGACGATTGTGCTTCTGACCGACCGGGCGGTGCAGCATGGCGCGGCGGAAGAAGCAGTACATTTCAGACGATGACTTGGACAGCAGCGGTGACTCTGCGCGCGGCGACAAAGACGATGCTGCACCTGACTGGGACGAGGATCCAGACGAGCGAGCAGAGCGGCTGAAATTCAGCGACTCGTACGGCCACCAGCGGAAGCGCAAGAGGAACGGCAAGGAAGAGGCGTTGTATGGCGTGTGGGCACAAGAAGAGGACGATGCATCTGGGTCAGCGCGAGGGCGCGCCAGCAAGACCCTTCGCAGGTTCATAAATGACATACTCGCACAAGTTTGGTCGAGCCTGCCTGACAGCTTGCATCATAGATCACAAGCCTTTGTGCCTGCTGCCAAAGCAACTATTCCGAGCACTCAAGATGAGCCAGGCGCTGTGGTACTGGACATTCCTGAAGCTGGAACCACGCCATCCTTGCAGGCTAGCAGTGCAGGACAGGCAAACGGTGGCGACGAGTCATCTGGTGCAGAGGACAACGCCAGCCTTGAGAAAGATGACTCAGACAGTGACGATGCCAGTTCGTCGTCTGAAGACGAGTCGCGCAAGCGTCGGGTGCCAAGGGTTCGCACAGAGGAAGAGGAGGATGTGCCTACAAATCCCGATGCCTCAGAAACGCTCGAGGCAGCCATGTCAGCAGCACCAGCAGGAGCGGGCGCGACTGGACCAGTAAGAGGTGGCATAGGAGCACGCTCGAAAGGCGGCATTGGAAGCTTTGCTCGAGGCAACCCCCTCGCTTCTACGACAGACCCTGCCGTGCCAGTAGCAAGTACCTCCGCCGCTGGCACAGGGCAGCAAGAGGCGCGCTCAAGTATGGAAGCGGAGGCTCAGCCTAAAGTTTCAGGAATGGCAGCCGCCAAAGAACGTCGAGCCTTTCTGGGCGCAGCCCCGCCAGCTGGCCAGGCTGCGCCCCGCAAAACAGCGGCACCACTATCAAAGGACGAGCAAAGGCATTTCAACAAGCTGGAATCCAAAGGTGGATTCGGATACGAGCTCTTAAAGAAGATGGGCTGGTCGTCTGGATCTGGTCTGGGTGCAGGAGGCGAGGGTATGGTCACACCACTTGAAAGCAAGCTGCGACCGAAAGCCATGGGCCTCGCGTTTGAAGGTTTCACGGAGCGGACGAAACAATCCAAACAGGAAGAAAAGCGACGGAAAGGGCAAGCAGGAGAGGCTGTTTCCGAAGAGAGTGAAGACGAATGGGGACGTCCGAAACAGAAGAAGAAGGACAAGAAGAAGCAGCCAGCGGGCGATCGCGAGCAATCTGCAGGCCCGCCTGCATGGAAGCAGAAGAAGCCTCGAAAGCCAAAAGTACAACACATGACATACGAAGACATCGTTGCTGGCGGCCAGACACAAACTCCAGCTGGCGTTGGCGCTATCTACGATCTGTCTGGCAAGCAGCTGTCGGCTGCAGCTCTCAGCCACGGCGCGAGCGCACATGATGTCCCGACCACCGATGTCCGGAACCTACCTGAATTGCAACACAATCTCAGCATGATGTTGGACATGACGAAAGCAGATCTCGACAACCTAGTCCGCGAAGCGCGTATAATGGCGGAGCGGCGCAAGTGGCTCAGCCGCGAGGCCTCTCGAGTCAAAGAGGCTGGCAACACAAAGCAAGCCCGTAAGCGCACTTATCTCGTTGTTTCATCTTGGAACTCACATTTGACTGCTCCCCATCCAACAGGCATTGCACGGTTGCAAGAGCTTACAAAAGTCGTTACTGCAATACAGCAGCATTCTGCCTCGCTGGCTTATGACGACAGGTCTGTTAATGCGCAGATAGCCAGTTTTGCGGAGCTCTTCAACAAGCTCTTGGACGGCTGTACGGACGAAGAATACAAGCGGCACCGTCTAGACGAAGTTGTTGTTGCAGCTCTAGCCCCAGTCTTGAAGCGCGCGTGGTTGGAGTGGGATGTGCTGGCCGAACCAACGCTGTTCATCGAAGATCTCGTCCACTGGAAGAAGGCTTTCCGCTGTCGACAACGGCGCTCCGACGCTGCCTCAACTGAGGCGATCGGCCTCTTTGGAAACTACAGCACGACGTCGGTTTTATCTAGCAACGCGACCGATATCAACGACCGGCAAATGACGCCCTTTGAGACGCTCCTCTGGACTCTGTGGATGCCTCGCGTACGATCATCGTTGAACAATGCTTGGGATCCGAGCAATCCCACACCTGCACTTGCTCTTTACTCGGCATGGGAGTCATCGGGTCTGCTTCCAGACTTTATGTCAGACAATATATTAGACCAGCTTATCCTTCCTAAGCTCAAGCGCGCAGTGAGCGAGTGGATTGCGCCACGCAAAGGCAAGAGCACGGGTACACCATTGCATCAAGTGCTGTTCCCATGGCTGGAGTACGCCGGCCACCGGATGGACGAGGTCATGGACGATGCGAAGCGCAAGGTCCGCGGTTGGCTCAAGACTGCCAAAGTGCGCAACGGAGCGCCCGAAGGCCTCGAAGTCTGGCGTGACGTCGTGCCATCATCAGAATGGGACAATCTGCTCTTGCAGTATATCGTGCCTCAGCTGGCAGCTCAGCTAAGGGAAGACTTCGTCGTCAATCCCCGGCAGCAAGACCTCGCCCCTCTTACCGGCGTTTTGGCATGGCGCAAACTGCTACGCGATTCGGTACTATCTCAGATTCTCGAAACGGAATTCTTCCCCAAATACCTCGATGCACTGTATACGTGGCTCACCAGTTCTGGAGTCAATCTCGAACAAGTCGCGGAATGGTACACGTGGTGGAAGAAGGAAGTCTTCGGTGGCTCGTTGCAGAAGCTCGCTGGAGTTACACGAGGTTTTGAAGCTGCGCTTGACCTTATGAACCAGGCAATGTCGCTAGGCGAAGATGCAAAGTATCGTCTGCGCAAGCCCAATCTCAGCGCTTCTGCAGCACCTGGAGCCAACGGCAAAGACAAGCATGGCGGCAGTGTGGCAGCTGCCGGGCGCAACGGAAGGGCGTTGCCGTCGGCTGCTGGCATGAGCAACGCGGCAGATCCCAATGAAGTCACCTTCCGCAGCGTTATCGAGGAGCTCGTAGCTGAGAACAACCTGGTTTTCATGCCCACTGGGAAATCGCACGAAAGCACCGGTCAACCGCTGTTCCGTATTTCGGCTGGAGTGGATGGCAAAGGCGGCATTACAGTCTACCTCCGCGGAGACGTGGCGTATACGTCGGACGCTGCTGGCGCTTGGAAGCCTATTGGCGTTAGTGATATCATGGAGCAGGCGAAGAAGAAGTGATTACTACCTGAAGTGCTGGTGTGACATTTGTGTGTATCCGTAGTATCAACCACAAGCAGTTGTTTCTTGGCAATGGAGGCGGGCTGTTTTTCATCCAATTTGCTCCCCCATGTCTTGCTCGCATTACTACGCGACTCTCGTGTCAGGTCGCGGCGAAGCTGATTCTGCTGCTACATCTTTTACTGACATGACTGGCAATTAACGTAATACCAAGATGACAAATTAAGACTGCAGAACCTGTTCCCGGATCTTTCTGAACGCGCCCGGATGAGCAGGATCGCCTGAGCGGTCCAGCGAGCGGTGATTACTGGACGTTGCTGCAGAGATGGGAAGCAGCCATCTCGTCGTCTGCGAATGCACAAGTCCTTTTTACCAAGAAGTCTTCCTTCGTCGTACAGGCCTTCTACTGCTTCATTTCCTCAAAATAGGCAGGCCCTCAGAACCCTTCTTGCGTATTAAAGACATCCGGCGCAAATTGCTGCCTGCTAAAAGCATCAACAGGCAGACTTTGCGTCTTGCCCAAGGGAGCTCGTTTAGGGAGACTGCGGAGACGGCGTTCCCTTCCTTCAGCAAGCGAGGAGCCTTGCGGCGCTGCATTTGGAAAAGGCGAGGAGAAGAGCGGTCCTGTGGACAGAGAGCCTTGTTGCTGTGAATGTGGAGCTTGTTGATTTCGCCGCTGGCTGAGTGATAGAGGAAGATCTTCGTCCATATCCCCTGACATGTCGTGGTCTCCATCTTGATCCTGCTCTTCATCCTCTGGAACAGCCTCCATGCCATCGAGTGGCCTCATAGTGTTCTGACTCGCATCTCCATCCAGTTCGTCATCGTCCATCTGTGTTCTCTTTTTACGAGGGCTGATATAAGCGGGTGCGAGGCCTGTCCCTTGCCCTCCACCTTCTATCGCCGCTTGTCGCTGTCCACCAGCCCACGCGAGTGCTTGATGTGCTTTTCCCATGATAGAACGCGCAGAAGCGTCATAGCTTGGTCCGTTATTGTTATGTGAAGCCGGATCAAACAGAGAAGCCGTCTCGTACATTGGCATCAAGCCTCGGGGGTGGTATTGCGAGCTGGAGGCGGTACTCCCACTTGCACTGGCGCTGGCGCTGCTATACCCAGGAGACGCGAATGAAGAGCTCGTAGATGGAGATGGGGAATAGAAGAAGGAGGATGTAGATGATGTAGAAGCTGAGCCTGCAGGCGCGCTTGCTGGGAAGAGGCCAGAGAGCATGTTTGGCTCGGAACGGGTGGCGGAGCTGCAAGCGAGGACAGAGAAAGAGGGCGCCAGGGGGCATAAGACGAGTCGTTAGCGTCCAATCTGGTGTATACATGATGAAGCATGTTATGCGAGCGCTAAAGGCACTCACAGCGGAGTACGGGGCGAATATGAGCCTGGCGCGGCGTACACATTCGAGCTGGTCTTGTAGCCTTGAGCAATAGCTGTCGCGTGCGCGCGCAAAGCGATAGAGAGAGAGAGAGCAGGACATTAGATAGAAGGAAACCCAGCGCTCAGCACACGGATCGACGAGAGCCCACCATGTCGCCTGTCTTTTGGCATGCTTGCAAGTCTAGCGAGCAAATCTGGCGGGGTGCACAATGCCATTGACCCGCGCTCACCACCCACGCTTGAAGAGGTGGGAGGAGGCGTTGCCATTATGCCATTCCCGCTGGCTAGCTTCTTGGTAGGTGTGGCTTGCATGGCGGATGTCTGCGGGTGTGTGTGCTATACGATGTGCCGTGTAGCTTGAGCTGTAGTGTTTGGAAATGGGCCAAGCGAGGACGAGGGAATGAAAGAATGTGGGGGGCCGCGTTGTCTTGGAGGAAGTGTTGCTAGTGCTCGTGCATGCTGTGATATGTGCTTGCGTGTTGCTCCTCGTCGCTGTGGTTGGCGTAAAGGGATGGTTGAGCCGAACCAACGCGAGCAGGCACGCCCGGTGGTGTCCCCCATTTACGCGGGCGGGCTGCCCACGCGTAGAGTGTTGTCAAAGCGCGGATGGGCGATGAGCAGGGTAGAAGAGGCAGGGAGAGGGCGCAAGGCAAGACACTGTAGCAGCAGCTTCTCATCCTACATTCCCAATGCTGAGGGGCATGGGACTCGTCTCTTGCATGTTGCATCGCCGTAGTCCCAGTCCGCCTTCATCTACGCGTCCTCCTATCTTTGCACGTGACCAGCTAGATGCCACAGCAAACGATAAACACGGGAACGAGGTATCATAGATGGTGTGATAGACGGATGCCTCTTCTCCTCTATGCCAGCATCATCATCGTGGTCGTCGTACACCCTGACCACCTGCCTGCTTCAAGGGGTTTCGCGCTTCGAGACAAGACTCGCGCCTCCGAAGTGCGCTTTGGCCCTTCGACTCCTCGTTCCAGCACAACAACGCGTCAACACAACGCACAGGCCGCACCTTGACGCACCTTGACGCAGCAGACAAACCAACAGGGGCCAGTCAACAGTCAAGGAGACAGGAGGCTCATACGCGTGCCAGGCATATCAAATACACCCACCTCGATCTGGGTATCCCTCTCTCTCACCTGGTCTCCCTCTCACCTGCGCCGACTCCAGTACTCCCTTCGCTTGTGTGGTTTGCAGGCATGGACGACTGCGGCATGGAGGTAGACCGCAAGGTCGCACCTGTGTCGTCGTCTGCAGCACCAGCACCGGCTCATCCTCCTGCTCCTCTCGACATCCCGGCTGGATGCAGCGAGCTCATCAAGGCCGTCTTGCCAGATGGTCTTGAAGGCGGGCGAGAGGTGAGCCCCATTACACATCTGGCCAGCAGCTACACTCTCTTTCGTGACATACGTGCACCCCCAACTGACATTCTTCGTCCATTGTCGCCCTCTTTACACGCCCACATCAGCTCCCACAGCGCCTCATCAACGACCTCTGTAGCCTCCTAGAGGAGCGCAAAAACGACTACCTCTTCAAGATCATCCCCCAGCCAGGCCAAGGATGTGAGTGGCAGTGATATCTCCTTCTCTCTCTCCTTTCTCGTTGAGCATCTCTGACGAGGTTTTTCGCGCTCCCTCCACTTTCCCATTTCGCCACTTTTGTTGACCACGCCCCCGTTTCTTACACGTGCATCTCGTCTCCACCCGCTCTCTCGCTCTCCCACGCTCATCTGCGCTGCCTCATTCTCACGCTCGCACTGTCTTTAACCTATCCTCGCACCCCCCTTTCTGCACACGCTCGCATGTCCTTACCGCTGTCGTTCTTGTCTGTCCCTCGCGCCATTTGGTGGTCCATCTCTTTTTATCTCCTTCCCCTCTTTGCGTTCCCTTGGCATTCCCTTGTCGTTCCCTATCCATTTCCCATTCCATTTCCTTCCCATGTCTTCGCTTTTCAATCGCGCCCCGCTCCCGATAAATCTCGTGCATCTGATACATAGACGGCAAAATCCAATGCCTCGAACCTGCTTGTCTCGCTAAAAAGAAAGTCATCGACCTTAACGAGGCCGAAGATGGTGAGTCATGGTTCATTTTGCTCGAGGGCTTATTGCACAGTACCGTAATCTGATTATTACTTTGCTGTTGCTGCTACTCCCGCTCTTTCATTCTTCGTAATTCCCCAATTTTCCTCTCCAAATCCTCTCCTTTAATCGCCTTCTTTCCACTGTGCTCGCTTAATGCATCGCTGTTTTCCATCTTCTCTCTTGTCTTTCCCACATCCTCCCATCTTCTTTGTCGCATTCCCTTCTCTCACTGCTATTTTTCGTCCTCTGCTCTTGTAGTCGCCGACGGAGGCAAGGAGTGCGGAATCGGCAGCTTGAACTACTTCTTCGTAAGCGCCTTCACTTTGCTCCTCTCTACAATGTCAGAAGCGCGCCTTTTGACACTCTGCATTTTTAATGCCTACACAGCACCACCAAAAGGAGTCGCCCGCCCACACACGGGGCCGATTGGCAAGACTGAAAAAAGAAAAAGAAAAGGAAAAGGAAAAGGAGTCTGTGGCTTCCTCTTCTGCTCCATCCTCTGCTCCCCGTGCGTCAAAGTCGAAAGATGTCAAGCCATCGCCTGGGAGACTCGCAGCGCCGAGCAAGCCTTCTACCAAAACACCGAAACAAATCATCGAGATAGGATCCGACGATGACGATGCTGAGCTCATTCAAAGAACAAGCCGACCGGAATCCAGACCGTCGACCGGAATGGACCTCGACGACGCAGACGAGATCGCCTATCGCCCTTTGCTGAAGCGTGACAATAAAGGCAAGCCGCGTGCTCCTCTCCAGCCAACCACCTCAAACTCCTCCATCGATGGCAACAAGAAGCCCAATGCTACCAATGCCGGCTCCACTATTCGCGACCTTCCCGTTAACCGCGCAGATGGTAGTCGAATCAGCCTTCGCGACGTGATGATGAACGATGAGGATTCTGATGTCGAACCGCTTCCTAAGCGTCAGCGCAGCGATAGTGTCCTTTCGAATGGCTCGGATGAAGACCTCATGGAGCTGCCTACCAATTTTCGAGCAGCTCCTAGCGACAAGTACAAGAAGGTTCTCGATCGCGCCAAAGCAACGGTCGATGCTAAGAAGGAAAACATCCCTTCGTCCTCTACGTCTCAGCTGCCTTATGAGAAAGCCCTTCCTGCGGGCTTCATCTCCGGCGCCACCACTGCGAAGCCCGCTTCTGCCGTCCCTTCCCGCTTTGATACCTTCCGTGGCCAGCCTGCTTCGTCTTCCTCGAGCCCTGCAGCAGGAAAAACTGGCGCATTTGACGATTCTGGCTTTTCTTCTGGTGGGCTGGACACTTCATCCAGCAGTCCTGCGAAGCGTGCTTTTGGGTCGAACACGTCGCAGTTCAACACCGACGACAGTGCTGCAGACCGTCTTGAACGATGGAAGTCGCTGTTCCAGACCAAGGTGGAGCCTGCGACTGCTCCTCAGCAAGCGACTGCCACGGCATGGGGTGCACACTCGCGAAGCAACACTGCACCAGGCTCGACTGGTTCTCAAGCTTCGGCATCGTTTGCTGGCCTTGCACGCTCCAACAGCGCAACCAAGGCACCACTTTCTAGGTCGTCCACTCTCTCTTCACACGGAGTCACTCCAGCCGCTGGCAAGTCCGCTTCTACGACCACTGCCTCTGGCGTGCCGCTCGAGTTCGAATCGACTGAGGTAAGGATCACCGAATTTATTGCAAAACAATACCGCCGCATTGAGCAAGCGAACAAGAAGATGGTCCGAGGCGGTGACAGTAAGTCGTCTCACCAAATTGTCTTCACCAAGACGAGACGCTTATGGGTGGTGCTCTGAACAGACCGCATCGCCGCTAACAAGGCGAACAGAGCAGAAACCAATAAGAGATACACTGCAATTGCGAACGCCAAGGAGCACCTGTGAGTGTTTCGCCGAGTGGCTCGCTAGATCTGGATATTGACCGCCTTTGCTGATCGTTTCCTGAATATTGCAATCTGGACTAGTACCGATCTCAAGAGGCCGGTTGTTCACGTTCCCGGCCAGCCACCCTCTGAGAACGCACTCCTTAAGCACAAAAGAGCAATCTCTAGGTTCTACAGTTTCCTTGATATGTATCGCAAGTCGGAAGAAGAAAAGCTCAAGACAGTGCAGGCCCTCGAAAAGGTTTTGGCCGCTTCGGGCAAGGCCATTTCTATTGAGCTGCAACGTCGGGACTGGGCTGACGGTGCTGCAATGTCTTGTGCTCTGCGTGCAATAGCTCCAGGTCAACGTATTCAAAGGACACGCGATCTTAACAACGCCCGCCTCGCTTTGGCCGAGGCCAAGCAGGCGAAGTGAGTAACCCTGCAGTTTCGACACACGATTCCTCGGCACTAACGTTTTCACGTGATGCAGGCGAAATCATCTTGCCACTATACCCCGCTACTCTGCGGTCCTGGCAGCGTCCGTTCCTAAACCGAGTTCGAGCTCTGCAGCGCCTGCCGCTCGTCCAACTCATAGCATGCCCGGCATGCCAGCAGCCTCGCAGCCGGCTGCGGCCTGGCCGCAGCGAGGGACGCCGTCCGACTATAGCTACACTGGCTTGAACCCGTATGGCGATGATGAGGAGCGCATGGGCTTCCTTCTCGGCAATAAGAAGGTCGACTTTGGCTGGGGCGCTCCGGCGGCCTCGACCTCGAAATATGCTGCAAACACTGCAAACCTTGGACCGATTGGTCTCGCCGGCCGCACTGGAATGGGCATGCCTGGAAAACTGAATGTCGCCTCGGACGACGACGATGAAAAGCCTGACTGGAATCGATCGATGGCTGGCAATGTTGGCATTGATGAAGAGTACAATTACAATCCTAATTTCTCGGAAGAAAAGATTCAGTCGTACTTTGCCGATGCTGCCGGTGGCTACGACTTCAACGAGGAAGGAGAGCTTGCTTTGGAGAATGCTTTGGTTACTATTGGCTTGTCGAAGCAGGGCGACAAGTTCGAAAAGTCCGTTGGTGTGACCGACCCACATGCGAGACTGCAAAGCTGACTATGGGCCTGCTCTCTCCTAGCTCGGCCATTGTTCCCTATGCTCATCAGGTGAGATTCAGCGTTATTGATGTGCTGATTGCTGGATTGACGTAACGTCGGACCATTCTTTCAGATTCTCGGTATCTCCTGGATGCTTAATCAGGAGAAGGTCTCCAAGTACAAGGGAGGTGTTCTCGCCGATGAGATGGGCCTGGGCAAGACTGTACAGACTATTTCGCTCATCATGCTGAATCGCGCCAAGCGTGACGATGACGAGAAGTCGACGCTTGTGCTCGCCCCTCTCGGTATGTACTGCTTCTGATGGCTTCCAACCATTTTTGCAGCATAGTGACGCCCGATACTCCTTGCAGCATTGCTCCAGCAGTGGAAGAACGAGATTGAGCAATACTCCGAAGGCAATTTGACGGCTTGGATCTATCACGGTCCGGGCAAGAACATCAAAAAGAAGGTGAGTGCCATGCTGGAGGAAAAGTCTAATCACTCGCTAAACCTCGTTGTCTTCTCAGGAGCTCAAAAAGTACGATGTTGTCATTACTACTGTCCACACGATGATGGGAGAGTGGCAAGAGTGTGATGATGTCGCCATGAAGCGCGTTAGGAGAGAACATAACAAGAAGCATCCTAACAGTAGGTGGACTGAAGAGAATGAAGAAGATTGGTACGACAAGGTCAGAGAGCAGAAGAGCACTCTTTTCACTATGCACTGGCGACGAGTTGTCATCGACGAAGCTCAGAACATTCGGAACCGCACCACGAAGGCTAGCCGTGCCGTATGCTACCTATCGGCACAGTATCGCTGGTGCTTGACGGGTGAGTCGTTGCCATAGTCGTTGCCTAGCAGCGACCCTACTGACTGTTCACGGTCCTCAGGCACTCCTGTTACCAACACTCTTTCCGACTTTTACGCCTTGATGAGATTTATCCGAGTCAAACCTTGGCACGAATGGTCAGAATGGTCGGACAAAATTGTTCGCGTAGAGAAGAGAAGGCCCGATCTTGCCAGCACGAGGGTCCAGCAGATCAACAAGCTCGTCTTGCTTCGTCGCAATAAGGATTCCACCTTCGGCGGCAAGCGGCTCTTGAATCTGCCCACAAAGCACAACAACAACTATGCGGTCGTGTTAAGCGAGGAGGAGATGGAGATCTACGACTACATTGAAGGCAAGTCTCAAGAAGTGCTAAATCGCTACATCAAGGAAGGTTCAGTTGCTCGCCGGAATACCCACATTTTTGCCATGCTGCTGAGATTGCGACAATGGTACGTGCTTGCCAATTTTTGAAACCCCCGTTTTGGCTCATTCTGTCACTTTCATAGCGTCGGACATCCCGCTTTGGTGCAAGAATTGAGCATGGAAGCCGCGTACACGTCGGCTGAAGAGAAAGAGGCTGAGCGCAAGAAGGCGCTCGCTGCTGCCGCCGCTAGGATCGGACAGGAGCAAGTGGATGCTGTCCTTAAGAGGCGCTTTGATTTCACAAAGCAACGCATGGAAGATGAGAAGGCTGGTCAAGATGTAAGTAATGTATCTGAATCGACTTACCGGCCGGCTGCTTGGTCTCTGACTTCCTACATCGCTAGATCTCGCTTGAGGAATGTCCAATCTGCTACGTGAGTCTTGCTCTGGATTGCCGCCCGTTGGGCGGTCAACTGACGCTGATGGATCACTCTATCAGGAGACTCTCGATGCTTCGGCCAAAATTACTCCCTGTGGACATTGTTTCTGTCCCTGCATCACCGAATGGATGGAGCGAGCCGAAACAGCGATTGGCAATCCTGAAGGCTTTGGCGATGATGACCGAGGCTGTCCCAACTGTCGGCAGAAGATCACTAAGGATACGATCTTCATGATGAAAGACTTTGAGCCCACTCAAACCCAAATTGCAGAGCTCACTGGAGAACAGGCCATGCAAGTTGAGGAGAATTTCAATCGCGACGTGGCAGAGTTCCTCGAGACCCGAAACTCGAATTTGCTCGGCTCTCCTGACAAGAAGGCCATCAAAGGCAAGGGCAAAGGCAGAGCCAGCAGCAACAGCGACAGTCGAAGCTCCACCAACAGTCTGAAGCCGAGAGCAGCTAACAGTCGAGCGGCCAAGCGACGAGTAATCAAAGACTCAGAAGACGAGGATGAAGACGACTTCATTGACGATTCGGAATGCGCTAGACCAGTTAAAGGCTACACTAAGAAGACTGGCGCCGAGTCCGACTCCGAGGCGGAGATCGATGAAATTGAAGACGACGATGACGAAACTGAGGACGAGGATCAGGGAGTCGATGAATCCGAAGTCGAAAACCTCAAGCCAGCGAAGTCTCGCAACAAAGCCAGCAAGTCTGGAGGAATCGACGTCCGCGAGTTGTTCAAGGGCAAGCAATTCATTCCCTCGTCGAAATTCCTTGCAATGGCAAAAATCATTCGCGAGGCTCCGGCGGAGGACAAGTTCATGTAGGTACACAAGTCGTCGGCGGCGGAGCTTATGCCTGACACAGTGCTTCCGCAGGATCATCTCACAATGGACCACCATGCTGGATCTAGTCTCCGCTTATCTGTGCGAGCTTGACATCTCGCATATCCAGTTCAGGGGCGACATGAAAAGGCAAGACCGCGACTTGGCTGTCAAGAAGTTCAACACCCATCCCACTACGAAGTGCTTGTTGATGAGTCTCAAGGCTGGTGGTGTCGGCCTCAATCTGACTGGCGGAAATCGTGCTATCCTGCTCGACCTTGCATGGTCAGTTCTGCATACCTCGTCACCTGTGGCCAATGGCCGCTGACTTGAACTGCCCCTACAGGTCGCCAGCCGTAGAAGCTCAATGCTTTGATAGACTGCATCGGTGAGTGTTGCAGAGTAGCCTTCGGCTTTTTGCCAATCTTTGACGCTTTTCGCTCCACTAGATTGGGTCAAAAGAAGGAGGTTTACGTTGACCGCTGCATTGTCGCCAACACCGTCGAAGATCGGATCCTCTTGCTGCAAGACCACAAGCAGAAGCTCGCCGACAATTCTCTTGGAGAGGGTAGCGGCCAAAAGCTTAAGAAGATGGGTATCGCCGAGCTGAAGATGCTCTTTGGCATGTCTGGCGAAGCTGGCGGCCTGGCCGCCGGCTGGAAACTGCCCGACGATCAACCTCGCGCCATTAGAAGGCCGCCTGTTGCCGGGCCCAGCAATCGCGCAGCTGGAGGCAAGGAAGTGCCAGCAATGATTTAGACTGGTTAGAGAAATAGAGCCGCGGACTTTGGAAAGGGAAGTGCCAGTCATGCTTGCGGCACGTGAAGCTATAAGAGAATTCGTTAGTTCAGTTTGTTAGCCTTTAGGATGGTACAGGAGGCCACACACAGCAGCGGTGCAATGCTAGTCAGTGATAGATGCACAGAAGAGCAAGCCTAGGCTCTTGCACCGAAACGCTCCTTGCAATTCGCCACTTCCACGCGTGATGATCTTTGGACGAACCTGTCGCGACACCCCTTCGACATGCCCTTTCGACGACCACACCCACCCGGCCTTTACCACAAGCCTTCGAGCCGCGCAGCTCTTCGAGTCCTCAGTACGCTGCATACTGGTCGCACGCAGCAGGGCAAACAAGCCAGATACAGGCCCTCAAGCGTCGCACAAGCTGTCGAGCGTGATCGACCATCGTCACCGGGCCCACAGCATACGCGAGCCTGTGACATAGATGCAGCTACACTAGACGTCGATAGTTGAGCTCAGTCTGGCCCATTCCAGTTCAGTGCATCAAGTCTAGGCGGTCAAGATGAAGTTCATGATCGATGAGCTGCCTGGTGCGAAGCCTTGTCGGCCAGTCTGCGCAATTTGAAGCTGGCTGACCGAGTTTACCTGCAGTGCTCTTCCCCTATCCTTCCATCTATCCTGAACAGTACCAGTATATGTGCGACTTGAAGCGCACGCTCGATGTTGGGGTGAGTCACGCGAGGGCTGGTGGCGTGACATATGTCGCTGAGAAGATTGGCTTGTCCAGGGTCATTGTGTACTAGAAATGCCTTCAGGCACCGGCAAGACCGTCAGTTTGCTGTCTTTGATTGTCTCATATCAGCAAGTTAGTCGGCGTTTCCATCATTGAACCAGAATGCCGTTCTTTCGGCTGACTGTCCACCACTGCAGTTCCACACAGAACGCCGGAAGCTCATCTATTGCTCGCGAACAGTGCCCGAAATTGAAAAAGTCCTGGCAGAACTGCAGAGGCTGATGGAATACCGAAGAGACGAGGAAGGCACGCAAGAAGAGAACTTCCTTGGAATAGGCCTGACCAGTCGAAAGAACCTATGCGTGCACCCTTCAATAAGCAGAGAAAAGAAGGGCAAGGCTGTCGACGCGCGGTGTCGTGACATCACCAATGCGGCCGTCTGTGAGCGGGGAAGAAACGAGCCGGGCAGCGTTGAGCTTTGTGATTGGCATGAAGTGGGTGCCCAACGTTTTGAACGAGAAAGGTAGAAGAGGATTAGCGCGCTAACCGTGTATTGCTATACAGAAACTTGGAGAGCGCGAACCAGGTCAACTGTTCCCAAGCGGTGTCTGGACGCTGGACGACATCAAAGCATACGGTATTCGCGAAGGCATCTGTCCATACTTTGCTGTGCGGCGCATGATGCCTTACGTCGATGTAGTAGTCTACTCTTTTCACTACCTGCTGGATCCAAAGGTCGCAGAGCAAGTCTCAAAAGAGATCGACAAGAACGCAATTGTAGTTTTCGACGAAGCCCATAACATCGACAACGTCTGTATCGAGTCTCTGAGTGTTGATCTGACTCGGCCGATGCTGGACTCTGCGGCACGCAGTGTGCAAGTGCTGACCGAGAAGATTGAAGAGTGAGCACACTTAGACAGTGCACAAGCTGAGCTCGCTGATCGTGCTGCCCTGCAGGATTAAGAAGACCGATGCTTCAAAGCTACAAGACGAATATCAGAAGCTCGTTCAAGGCTTGCAGGAACAAGACGAGGCTCGAGACGAAGAGCAATGGCTCACTAATCCAGTCTTGCCGGATGACATCCTTAAGGAGGCTGTTCCTGGCAACATCAGACGTGCCGAGCATTTCACTGCTTTTTTGGCGAGATTTGTCGAGTACCTGAAGGTGAGCTCACGTACATTGGAGAGGGAGCTCGCCCATTGACTGTGAACTTCACAGACGCGCATGCGGGTCCTACACGTCGTTGCCGAAACTCCAGCATCGTTCTTGCAACATTTGAAGGAGCTGACTTATATCGAGAAGAAGCCTCTTCGGTAAGAAGCTTGTTCAATATCGGCTTGACACGGGCTGATGGTCATCTTGGCAGCTTTTGCGCCGAGCGGCTGTCGTCGTTAGTTCGGACCCTCGAGCTTGCGCGTTTAGACGAATTCTCGTCTCTCCAAAAGGTCGCAACGTTCGCGACGCTGGTCGCCACGTACGAGAAAGGTGGGTTGGATAGCTCCTCTAAGCAAGCACTTTCCTGACTCGACCTGACCTCTGTTCAGGCTTCTTGCTCATTCTTGAACCGTTTGAGTCCGACATGGCTACCGTTCCCAATCCTATCTTCCACCTTACGTGAGTCCGGCTTTGCATCTTGTCAGACTATGCTGTTGACATGTGACCATCTCCTTTTTCAGCTGCCTCGACGCGTCGCTGGCCATAGCGCCCGTCTTTGAGCGTTTCAGTAGCGTTGTCATCACTTCTGGAACCATCTCTCCACTGGACATGTACCCCAAGATGCTTGGCTTCGAAGCAACAATGATGGAGTCCTACGCCATGACTCTCACACGCAATTGTTTCCTTCCTCTCGTCATCACTCGTGGCTCCGATCAAGTCCCCATCTCCTCACGCTTCGAAGTCCGAAACGAACCTGCTGTCGTGCGCAATTTTGGTACCATTCTCATCGAGTACTGCAAGGTGGTACCCGACGGAATTGTCGGATTCTTTCCTAGTTATCTTTATATGGAGAGCATCGTCGCGGCGTGGAACGATATGGGCATTCTCAACGATGTCTGGAAGCACAAATTGATTTTTGTGGAAACACCGGATGCGGCGGAAACGAGTGTTGCGCTGGAGAACTATCGGAGGGTGAATCGGCGCCTTAGCTACATGGTCGCATGCAGTACCCTAATGCTGACACACTCTGTTGCTCGTACAGGCCTGCGACAACGGCCGAGGAGCCGTCCTCCTGTCAGTTGCTCGAGGCAAGGTTTCCGAGGGAATCGATTTCGACCACAACTACGGACGAGCTGTCATCATGTTCGGCATCCCGTACCAGTACACCGAGTCTCGTATCTTAAAGGTACATAGTCATCTCGCCTGCACTTTGCAACCGTGTGGAGCACCGCAATGCACGCTGACTGCTCTTGGGTCTCATTGCAGGCCCGCTTGGAGTATATGCGCGACAGCTATCGGATACGCGAGAACGACTATCTCACTTTCGATGCCATGCGACACGCTGCGCAGTGCGTGGGACGTGTATTGCGCGGTAAGACGGATTATGGTATCATGTGTTTCGCCGACAGGGTGGGTGCATCTACAACTTGGAGGTTCGGGAAGCACACTAATGAGACTCTGCCCTTGTGGATCGATACAGCGTTTCGCTCGTGCCGACAAGCGCGCGAAGCTTCCAAAGTGGATCAATCAGTACATTGCCGAGACTGCTACGAATTTGTCGACGGACATGGCTTTGGGTGGGTCACAGCATGCCACAGCAGGAATACGGGCAGGGAAGCTGTCGGCTGACTAAAAGACCACGCGCTGCCTCGCATTCTCTCACATTGCAGTCATGAGCAAGCGCTTTCTGCGCTCCATGGCCCAACCGTTCGAGCACGACCAGACCGGGGTGAGCTTGTGGAAACTCGAACACATTGAAGCTCGGCAAGCAGCTGTCAAGCAAGCCGCCGAGGGAGGAAGAATGCTCGAAGGAGCCGACGAGACGCGTGATCCTAATGCTGAAGCTGAAGCAGAGGGATGGTATGAAGGCTTTAGCGATGCGGATATCATGGCTGTTGAAGAAGCGGAATTGCAGGCTCAGAACAAGGGACAGCAGCAGCAGCAGAAGAACGGTAGGAAATCCGTCACTCCGGGCGCCGGACTGCAAGGGAGCGCAATGGAGATGGACGAGGAATGAGAGGAAGGCGCCAGTGGCAGATGAATGACGCAACGAGTGCCGGACAGTATTGTTGCAAGATGAGTGAATGAAGGGGCCCGGCGAGATTGCCAGGCAAGCGAGCACGCAAGTCATAGAGTCCACCATTGTTGAATGTAGCAATACGCTGTAAATATGAGAGTCGCAGCTGCCTGGACCGTGACAATGGGAGTCGGCAGCAGTACGCTGTAAACGATTAAAGATGATTGTTATTTGCATGAAAGAGGTCGAGCAAGTCAGCAATATCTCCACTCACGCCGCACACGCGACGCTCTCACATAACTGACGGGGTGTTGTCCCCTGCTCAATGTGTCTGTTCTGATGGCGCCATTCCTTTTCAGTACGTGAGGGGCGGTCAAGCGCTCAGGCGGAGCGAGGGGAGAGTAGCGTCTACCAGAGGAAGCAGAAAAGCGAGCGACAAAGCCGACAGAACAATGGCGTTGGCATTAGAGAGGCCGAGAGAAAGCCCATTGAGGGGCATGCGAGGCTGCTTGGTTCGTCCGTTGCCTGTTGGACCGAGCGACTGTCGATGCTTTGTACTCTATAAGTTGATGATGCAAGGCGGTCTCCAAGTCTCTTCCCTCTCCCTTCTTTCTTGCGTCTGTGCATCCTCGCAGAGGAGGAGGAGGCGAGCGACCATGCAGGGGGAGGGAGGGAGGAAAGAAGGGCGGATGAGACTCGAGAGTGTGTGTGTGCGTCTGCAAATGGGTGTCGCCACCGCCGTCCGCTGTCCCTAGTTTACCCGCCCCTCGTTGTCCCGGCCTCCTCCGCGCAGATCAGCCGGGGGAGGGGAGCGTCAAGAGAGGGACGGCACAACCCACCACTCAACTCAACTCGCACCTGCTCAATCTCAACACGACTCTTTTGCTTTCTCATCAACCAGCTACACTCATCACACTTCACCATGGACAAGACTCCTGTCACTGGCAAGATTGTAACGCTCACGAGGTGGGTGTAGCTCTCTCAAGTCTGCAGCGCGTCACTCTGTTCGCTAGTTCGCTAGCCGGAGTGAAGGGCTGCGACTTGCAGAACGATGGGTAGCTATGTCTGCTGCAATCAGGGCAGACAGAGTGGATCAGCATCATCTACAAATCATACTGACACTGCTCTCCTCTTGCCCTCTTTCCTACTTGTCACTCTCGCCGTCGTCTGCCCGGCAGCCACACCCTCCAAGAGCAGGCAACCCTCGGCGAACATGCTTCCGGAGATCTCACCCTGCTACTGCAAGCTATTCAAACAACATGCAAGACTATTGCTATGAATGTGCGCAGAGCGAGGTTGTTGGATCTCGTTGGTGCTGCGGGGACAGCCAACACTACTGGTGACGAGCAGAAGAAGCTAGACATCCGTAGGCGTTCTTCTAGTTGAATAGGCGGGGAACCCACTCCAACTGACAAATGTCGCCTCCGCGCAGTGTCCAACGAAATCATGGTCAACACTCTCAAGATGTCCGGCAAGACCTGCGTCATGGTATCCGAAGAAGACGAAGAAGCAATCATCGTAGAAGACATGTATCGCGGAAAGTACGCCTGTGTCTTTGACCCTCTCGATGGATCCTCCAACATCGATGCTGGTGTAAACATTGGAACCATCTTCGGCGTTTACAAAGTGCCAGATGGAGAGAAGCCTAGCGAAAAGTCGGTGCTCAAGCCGGGTAGAGAGATGGTCGCCGCGGGATACTGCATGTATGGCTCGTCCTCCAATTTGGTCATTTCGACTGGAAAGGGCGTAAATGGGTATACGCTAGACAATGTGAGTAACGATCCTCATTTGCACGGACTCGTGCGCACAACTCATTGTTTCAAGACCTGACACCCGTGCCTTCCCCCCAACAAACGCCCAAACGCCTTCTTTCGTCGTGGTCTGCACTTTCTACTACCATTGCTTGCGTTCTATGATTGCAGGGCATCGGAGAATTCATCCTTACCCATCCAGACATTCGCATCCCCAGCCGAGGAAAAATCTACTCCTTCAACGAAGGAAACGCGCTCTTCTTCCATGAGCCCGTCACAAAATACCTAGAGAGCATCAAGTGTAAGCTATTCTGCTCGCAGACTGCCTATTCGAAGTCAGAAGCAAACCCAATTCTTCCACATGCTAACGCCCGATATCACTCTCTCTTTGGCTTTCTATGTCCTTGCAGACCCAGCCAACAACAAGCCTTATTCCGCACGCTACATCGGCTCGATGGTCGCAGACGTGCACCGCACCCTGCTCTATGGCGGTATCTTTGGCTACCCCGCAGACAAGAAGAGCAAATCCGGCAAGCTCCGTCTTCTCTACGAAGGATACCCTATGGCCTACCTCGTCGAACAAGCCGGCGGACTCGCAATCGATGGCAAAGGAGCGGTATTGGATATCGTGCCTACAGAGATTCATCAACGTACTGGCATCTTCCTCGGCTCAAAAGAGGATGTCGAAGATGTCGCAAAGTTCTTCAAGGATGCTTGATTGGCCCTACTATTCTCGAAACTGCTGATCTGAAAGGTTCAGACTAGCTCTGCTGTTTGGAAACATCCCGACAGCCTGTCAATAGCCTCTTCGCATTGCACTTGTGTAGCTAGCCAGCCTTGCCAAGCACAAAAGACCGCAATGACAGATATTGCGCATATCAACGACGATATCTCGTCTGTTGGGAATGCAGGCATGATAGACTGTCGCAGCTCGCTCTCCAGCTTGCTTCTGGAATGCCGCGTCGCTGTCATTGTGGCGATTCTTAGCAGCTTCAGACTCGGTTCTAGCAGCCACGCACCTGTCACTCCGCGCGACTCAGTCCTTTTCATCCGGGACGCTCGCATGCATAAGGGAGAAGTACGCAAGTGAGTTTGCACACCTACATGCTCCTACCTATCCACCCCCGCTCGTCCCACCCTCCACGGCATGATGGTCTAGTAAAAGGTTCGAGCTGCTGGCGGTACAGATGTGCGGGCGCCTTGCTGTGTTCGCTGCTGCTATAAGTCTGGCCCGCAAGACAAGGGCACTCTGCTTCCCGTTTATGGCGCGTATTGGCTTCTCTGGATGGCGTGTGCATCGATAATCTCTGAAGCAGCGTCCTGCCTTCGCCCAAGTGCAAACGGACAAGCATCCTTCCTCCTTCCACCACCATCCCAAATCTGCTCTTTTTCTCGCTCGCCTTCGAAAGCGAGTGGACGCCGACTGGTTCCAAAGCGGCGTCTACACATCACACCGGAGTGCGAGTGTAAGGCAGAGCATATAATGGACCGGCGCCTAGGTGCCCACTGGCATGCGTTTGGTGGTAGAGGCACCGAACCCCAGTGGCGCAACTTGGCTGCCCCAGCTACTGCCGTGCGCAAGAGGTCCTTGCAACGTCCTTCGCGTAGACTGCCAGGGCCCAAGGCTTTCTCCCTTTGGGGATGTGCTGGAGCTCGCAGCAAAGGTAGGCGCCAACAAGTACAATCTTCCAAAACAGTTCGTCGATCAGGCCGAGCCGCCGAGCACCTCTGTAAAGCTTCAATTTCCAGTGCAGCGCGGTGGATGACAACAGAGAGGATCCAACAAAGTCAAACACAAACTAGACGAGACATCAATGCTATTGAGCGCGTCTTGGCGAGCGGAATTCAGTGGGACAGACAAGGGCAAGAGGCTGCTGGGGAATGGTAGCCGTCGGACGGCCGTGGAGGAGTTGCGGCAGCCATCTGAGCTTACGCAAGGTGTGCACTGCAACACTCCATGGCCTGAAGTACAGTCTCCTCTCATCTTGCTTTCCGCCTGACTCTTCCCGTACTGCTGGTCATGTGCCTCAGCGCAAGCCCTTCACGACCACAGACGCACGGACGAAAAGCACCAATGTCTGCAGTTGCCGCTCTGCGGATAGCGACTGGGTCATCAGGGCTACACATGGATGCCGAGGAGGTATTATCTTTCCTTGCATATGGCTGCAAGCGGGACCTCTGCGTCGAAGAGGACATCGCCATGCTTCTTGGGAAACGCCTGCGCTTGCAGATTGGTGGCAGACAGTGCCCGGACAGGCAGATAGTGCGCGAAGAGCAGTATAAACACCCTCGTATTCGACAGCAGCGAAGGAGAACAAGTCTTGAGAGCTGGACTCTCATGCTATCATAAGAGTCCGGACACTGAAAGCCGCTACCCTTCTATCCCATTCCTGTCCCGCCCTTCGTTGCATATCAGAAAAGACTGGAGAATTAAGCTGACATTGCTTCTATCTTCTGTGCCATTCAACAATCGCACTTGCAGACCTTCGCCCCTCTGTCCTTTCTTCCTCCTCTGGCTGACCGATGCCATACGCACGAGTCTTCCCAAGTGCTCAGCTGCAAAAGGAGAGGCAACTGGCCAATCCTGGACTTTCCACATGCACATGCAGCTCACAAGATAACGCGGCGACATTTTCATGTAGCCATAGCAGTAAACTGGTCTTTCCTTTGGTATTACGACATACTGCTTCACGGTGCTGCTTCACGGTGCTTTACGCCACACTGCATTACAATCTGGCCAGGCCATCGTAAAAATCGCCGATCTGTTTGCGAGGTTCGCCGACCTGGAGAATCTCTTTCAGCTCACTCGCCCTCTTGACTTGCGTGCCCGGCAGTTCCTTGGCAATATCGGGCAGCTCGGCAAGTCGGTCAACTGCACGCAGTATGTCCTCCTTACAGCAAGCATGAAGGTCTGCATGGCCTTCCTTCAGATGTTTCTCAACGACCTCCCGAACAGTCGTGGGAAGCGGCGAGTCCTTGATGATATCTTCCAGGAAGTTGGTATCGAGCTTGTGTTCCCTCAGAGCGGTCTTGAGTCTGTCAAAGTCGGTGCTACGGCATCGCTGGCTGTAGAGATGGATCGACAATTTCGATCTGGCCTTGTTCGAGGGAGAGATGTAATTGGCAAACAATTTCTGAACGCCCTCTAAGGTGGCTTCCTTTGTCAAGGCTGCCAATCGCTTCTCCCTGAAAAAGTCGTACAGACCGTTATCAATCGCAGCCCAATAGGACTCGGACCTTGATTTCCCATTATCAATATCACAGTCACCTTTGTCACGCAATTCAACTTGTTCAACTCACTCGTCACTTTGCTTTTTGTGATCCTCTGACAGCTCAGCAAGCATGGAATTTCTTATAGCTTCGAACTTTGTCTGTTCCAGCTCAGCTAGGTCTCGAGAAAACGCCTCTAGGAATGCCTCGATGCGCTGCTCCAGATAGATGGGGTTACGGGCACTCTGTATAACGATCCTGAGACCGACTTGAGATGCTGCAAAGCGTAAGCCCTGCATCGACAGGACACTCAACTCTGACTCGACCTCTGTGCTCTCCCTTTTGCATTTTGAACAACACTCACCGCTCCAACGATGTAGCCAAGCTGTTCCTTTGTGCGTAAAGTGTCAAAGCACGGTTCCCTCATCAGGGCCGCGAGCAGCAGCAAGTGGATGAAGCTACAGCAAACGGGTCAGTATTGCAAGTCCACAAGATCGCCTGCCGAGGCTATTCTCACCTTTCTTCATCGTCCGGATGCTCGCATAGAAGGAAATATGCGCTATGATGTTGGGTACGTAAGCTCGAACGAGGCCCGGCGTCCAAGCTTTTCGATAATGAACCACCTACATGCCATTGTTAACCTCCTCTTTACCAGAGGCTCTGACAGGCACAACGAAGTTCGACCCTGGGGCAGCAACTTGCTCAATCAGTCATTATCACTGCCTTCCCCTGAACAACTTACCTCGAGGCACAATCTTCCCTTTTCCCAGAGTCAAGACCGAGCGCGGAAGTCTCTGGTGACCCAACACCTCCTCAACGACGCTGGCCATTTCGTACACCGCCTGTCGGCAAAAATGAGTCAGTTTATGTAGGAACACAGCATCTGCGGATGTTGCCTTCACTGACAATCTTGTCCAAATTGCCATGGGCCTGCACATACAGGGTTGACCCGCTCAGCTTGCCCATCGCAAGAGTCGTGGCGGACAGCGGTACTGACCAAGACTTCCATGTAGAGTTTCGAGAGTATCTTTGAAGCAAATGCCTTTATCTCGGAGAGGGTGATATCTGGCACAGGTTGGCGCAGAGCTTCAGAATATGAAGATGCGCCTGAATGAGGATGAAATCACCTTTGATTATGCTCCTGTGTTCCTGGTGACTTATGCCACCTAGACTAGTCATCCAGGACATAACAGCTGAACACTGATCTAGAGGGGGCTTGTGAATTTGGTTGTCCAGACTTTTCAGCTTTTCTTCCCGCATTGACTTGAAGGCCTCTTCGCTGAAATCACAAGCTTTGATGTGTTGCAGTATAAGCTGCAAGAGGATACGTCAGTTTCTACGTGCCACAGAGTGTCTGAGCGCAATAAGTATCACCGTAAGATAGTCCACCATTTTGTCTGTATATCCTGATATTGTCAATTCCAGAGCTTGTCCGCTTTTGCTGAAGTTATACAGCAGTCCAGCATTTCCAGCATCGTACGCGTACTTTTCTAGGGAATCGTCGACAAGGTACACGAAGCAGTCGCCAAGCAAACGAGCGCGACTCGAACTTTGCAATGATGGACTGCAGTCCGTATTGTAAGGCGTCAGTGGCAGAAAGGAAGTAGAGGACAGCGGTCTCACGTACGTTGTGAATTTGAAGAATACACTAGCCTTAGGCACCTTCCACCTTCACGCACAAAGCCAATTGTCAGATGACGCTGTATGCATTCGAGGCGCAAGTGCTCACCTGTCGTCGAGCTTCCACCAGATGGTTTGGCCAATGCTCCGTTTGATGCAAAGCGGCCGCAGGAGATAGTCAGACGACTTGCGGGGGCCTACCAGATCATACTTACTAGCTAAGAAGCGGTTCTGACCTGGCAGTTCCAAAATATCGTCGTCGGCGAGCTGGTTCTGTGCAACGATTTGAGTACATAGGCGGAATCGACAAGACTGCCCCGCGACATACCTCAAACCACCCTTTCTGCAAAGGCTCTGGTTTGGCATATTCGGTGCCGTACCAAAACTCTCGTTGATCGTATGTCAAGCCTTCCAAGGGGGTCTGAGAACAGACTTTAATACGGGCCCGGTCCTTTTTGAGGTAGCTCAGAGCATGAGCTACAGTCGATGCATCGGCCTCGGTAGCAGCATATCGACCAGACAGCATCTGTGACCTAGGCCAAGGGTTCTGAAGGACATTGCACAACGAGACAGCCATCTTGTGGGGTGCGGACCTTTCCTGGAATCGAAACATGCGTTCTAAGATTTGCTTGTATTCGTTGAAGGGCCACGAGGGAAAGGTGGTGTTTCGCATTAAATCCAGGTACTCAAACACGGCAGCAACAACTGTGGGATCGTTCAAGTTAGAGCTAGGAACGGTAACGTATGCGCCGCAGGCTTGCTTACCCAATTGATGCTTGTTCAATCCTTCCTTGGTTAACTCAACTTCGATCTCGAAAAAATCAATGCCCGGAGCAGCATTGTATGGGCGAGCTTCCAACCCCACAGCTAGGCCTTTATTCTTGAGGAATGCTGTTTTGATCAAATATAAGCAAAATCCTCGGCAGAGCGGCAGAAGACCCACTAAACAAGGACGTAGGGCCTCGGTTGTCGAGGAGGTAGCACACCACTTCTGCGGGCTATTGCAGCATAAGACAGGAGCGTCGTGGCGACTGAAATGACGGCCCTCACTCGCACTCCAACCTTGTCAGAGAAGTTATAGAAGGGAAATTGAATCACAACACTGCTGTAATCGGTGATCGTCTTGATAGCGAGGCGGGTCTGTACCGAGAGTACGCTGATAAGTAGCCACGCGGCCCCGGAAAGTTCATAAGAAGGCTGCTTACCATCTCCATAGAGGGACCGTACGGATCGCCAGGATATGTCACGGGAAATGCATTTCTATTGGGCACACCAGCAAAGTGCTGCAGAACATGAGCAGTCATTTCTTCAAGAGGCTGATTGCTGACCAGAACGAGCTTCATGAGATTAGAAGAGTAACTGGACAGGATGTCATTCGTCAGCTTGTTTCAAATTGCGAGTCATATTCAGCCCTCACTGCTGTTCGTAAAATTTTATGAGCTCCGAACGAATATCTATCCCAGCAGCTCGAGGCTTGTGCCACAAAGTATCCAGGTTGCCTGTCCCAAACTTGTGATAGACGTGGTCCTCCTTAGCAAGCGATTTGTCGAGTTGATACATTCGTCGAAAGTCGTTTTGCAAATTCTTCTGATGCTCGCTGTCCACGGCCTTAATTTCACGTTCCACACAATTCTCATTGAAGAGTGGTGACACCTGAAGAGGTGGCTCAGTAAGAGGCGGCAGCCCTCGATGCGGACTTGGCAAGCTGCTCACGAAGAATTGACTGAAGCGATCCAGGGCACCAGCAAACCCAGCCGGCGTCGTCTCGAAGAAGTAAACGGTAGCATCGGTGGAGGTGTAGGCGTTGTAGAACCCACTGTGTTTACTGAGGTGGTCGCTGTACTCGTTTTCTCCTGGAAACTTGGCGCTACCCATGAAGAGCAGATGTTCCTATCGCGAATAGTTGCAATTCCCACAAGCATTAGTTAAGTCAACATCGTCCAGCAGGATGAACCGAATAGGCCGCGCAAGATCTTACCAGAAAGTGCGCCAGACCAGGGAGCTCGACGGGGTCGTCCAGGTGGCCTACTCTTACTGCCATGCTTGCCGCACACTGCAGAATCCAAACTTGATTAGCTCGCTCTGATAGGCACGGCAAGGGCTGAAAGCCTGGAAGGGAGACGCACTTTTTGAGCTGAAACGGGCAGCCGTGCGGGAAACAGATATTAACGGGAGGCAGAAGCAACGTTGGCGTTTGCGTTTGCAGACGCGAGAGCTGTAAGCCACGTGATCGATACTGCACGCGCAAGCCGAATCGCTTACCAGCTGAATCATGCACCAGCGCGCATTCCATGCCGTTCTTGAGCCTGATGAGGCGGTAGTCACTACTGTCATTTGGACTCTTGGTTATACCGTCTGTCCATTCGGCGAATTCACCGTTGTCGGTGTACCCTGCAGGCAACACCTCTGGATTGAGATGCTCCAGGCCAGGAGGAAACGCAATAGTAGTCATTAGAGGCATGTTCGAAGGTACGATGGCGGACGAGCTCTACTTCTATGTATGCGAGCAGAGGAGACCTGCAGCGAGTCATGCTCGCTTGGAGGTATCTGAGCTTGCTGTCCCCTTGTGCGACGGTCAAGGGAGGGATCCCTGTCGAACGGTGAAAATGTGGGGTGCGTCAGGCTACTGAACGTACAGATCAGCAGTGAGTGCGTTGTGCATGTCGGACAAAGCGTTGCTTCGTATTCGAGTCGAGCACGGTGGACCAGAATGCAAGCGACTCATAATGCACGGCATCCAAATTCGCCACCACGGATCCAGGCTTCGGGAACCCGCAGTATATCATTTAAATACTTGCGTTTACACAGGGCGTGGTGGTTGGTATAAGGCAGGCAACAGCCGAATCTACAACGAACGTGCCTTTTCATAAGCTGTCAAAACGCGAGCGCTGCCGTGCAGCTCGTAGCCTGATCCTCGAAGTCTCAACCGTCTCCAGCAGGGTCGACGATTTAGCTACCGATGCTTCAACGTCGAACACTTCGGAAACTCTGGAGA
The DNA here is from genome assembly GCA_003351005.1 of Cystobasidiaceae sp. HBUAS51001. Classification (NCBI taxonomy): domain Eukaryota; kingdom Fungi; phylum Basidiomycota; class Cystobasidiomycetes; order Cystobasidiales; family Cystobasidiaceae; species Cystobasidiaceae sp. HBUAS51001. Next base: position 28,103 of record QOZY01000092.1, on the reverse strand, counting down.
CTTCTGGCGACGGCTGAGATTCTCGCCTGAGTCGCGACTCTGATTTTATGGCTGACATAGATCTGGGATGCTGCTGCGGCTCGATGACAGATGGTTGAGGGTGGTCTGAAGTGCTCACTCTGCGCTGGCGCCTTCTGGCAATATGATAGACATGATCTATATATTGGAGGACGCTAACCCAATCTGTCCCTCTGGCAAAGAGGTGACTATGGTTTATCGTTTGTCGCAACCGCAACTCGAAACGCTGCGGTCCCTGTGCGTACAGCTCCGCACGTTCTTCCTTAGGGAGGTCTTCCATGAATTGAGCAACAAGGTCCCTCGCAGCATCGGAGCTAGCGAGGTCAGCGAGGGATTTTGATTGCTTCTGCGCCGCCTGCATTGTTGAGGACGCCAAGGGCAGAATGGCCTGCGTAGGACTCGGAAGGCCAAATGACAGCTTGAGTGGCAGCGATCTGTCTCCCAAGACGAGCGCTAACTGAGGCGGCTCCGCGAGTCTGACGTTGCTGAACTCGATCTGATGACGTTTCGTACGCCATCGCAGGTTCGTTCCTAGGACTGCCTGCTGTTCAACCCGACTCGCGATTCGAAACGAGGCTTCCAACGGTTCCGTCCTTGGAGCAGAAAATGCCAAGAGAATACACACTGGCAGCGAGGTAATCATGCCAGGAGCGGAGCCCAAAGAACCTTCGCCGGTGATTTGCAGTACTGACGATTGCCTTCCGGTGGCCCAAAGCACCCGTTGGGCATCACCACTATCGCCGTCCTTGCTGAAGAATTGCTTGTATTCCAAAAGAGACCATCGTTCGTCGAGTGACGCAGGAGACTTTTCAACATCGAAGCGAAAATCTTGGAAAAAATTGGTATCTTCCTCGAGCCGCACGAAGGAGGAACCAGTCACCACAGGAGGTGAAGACCCTCGGCCGCCAAAGTCTATAGCCATACTAAAGTCGTAGATGGAAGAACTGCGACCAGGAACGAAGTCGAGCATGAGCGAAAGCAAGCAGTGACGTGCATCCGTATCGACCGAGAAGTAGGTCGCAGACCTTGCCTGCACTCGAACCGAGCAACCATGGCCCAAATTTGCTATAATAAGAGGCTTCTCCAATCTTATGTGGTTCGAAGGGGGTTTTAAACAGCGAGCCATTGTGAATGACCAAGACAGCGTGGCACGCGGAGCCAGAAGATGAGGTGGTGAGAACGGAATCGCTCAGAGCGTCGTCCACTTCGATCAATAGACGTATCACAAGCTTGTGGGTGCTGAATGCCAACTGTTTTGCATGAAGTGAACGTGCTCCCGGCGCGCCTCGAATGTTGTATGGCATCACTTGCTTGGCTAGCTTGTCGAGAGACTGCTTGGTCAAGTCAGATGGACAGGTGCCTCATCCAATGAGATCGCTTTGTACGCAGGACAGCCACGACGTCTGATATCCACATCGAGGCGGGAGGTCAAGCAACCCGAGCTCATGCTGTGGCGCTCTCGCAGCTTGTCTGGCCCGAGCGCCGCTACAAATCTGTGCCGATCGACGCCTTGAGGTCGAAGTCCAAACTTCGCCAAACAGGGCTGGGAGACAATTCTGTTTGCTCACTTCTGATCCAGTCGAGCCAGGACTGTGCTCTGAGCAAGTGAAAAGAGATTCGAAGTGAGCCAATAGAGATTGACGGCCTGTTGAAGGGGACTTTGCGGTTGAGCAAGTTTCCGCTGCTCGAGAGAAAACGCCTTCACAGACTCACAACTGGCGCACTAGCTGCAATGGGAATGAAGAGAATACTCGCAAAGCGCAAAACGTTGGTTATGCCCTGACTGCGCGCGCGGGAAACATCGGTGGAGGTAGCCTTCGGAGTCGTCTCTCGAGAGGGTGCGGAGAACGATAACGGCGAGCTGCTCGAGGCACCCCGCTTTTGCAGTATTTTGGGAACGGCCGCTACAGGACGACCAGGGCGTGGGCGTGCCAGCCCGCCAATGGCCTCGCCTGGATGTGTATGCTGTTCATTCAAGATAGGAGATCGTTCACTTCGATGGCTCGACTCCGCTAAATCAACTTGAGCGGCAGCAAGTCTTTCTCTGATGCGAGCTTGAAGCTCGACGTTGGCGAAAGCAGTCAGACTAACTGCCAAAGGGAGTGCGATGTAAGGGTCGACTTCTGCCAAGGATGGGCACCACATGAATGGCTCAAGAGCTAGAGATGCTTGATGCTGCGTAGCTGCCAATGCAGTATCCTCGTGGAGCCCAGAGCTGGTCTCTGTGCTGAGAGCTGTTGCAGATACATTGCAAGCTTGGCGAATTGCCAAAGTTGTGCCAATGAAAACCGGCAAATGCACCAGCGGAGGGACGAGCATGGTGGGTAATGGACGACACTTGTAGACGGCTGCTAGCTTTCTGAATTGTTGCTTGGCCTGCGAGGTGAGAACTATATGAGCAAAAGACTCGGCTGTTTACGGAAATTGTAGACATACTTGCTTGTTCAGAGCAGCTACGTACTCTTCATAATCCTTGCCGGCTTTTCGAAAGTCTGCACGCAGGGAAAGCTTGGCACTTTGCATCCATTGTTTTGCAGCTGGCACAACTTGCTCTTGCACCCGTCGAATGCGCCTGCGTTGCCAGACTGTCATGGGTAGAGTGATGCTCGTGCGGAGGCACAATGTTACCAAGACTACTGTAGCCGCGTGCGAGAGACCACCGAAGCTTGACGGTAGGGAGAAAAAGAGACCAGCTGATGCATCCAAAAGCTGCTGTGTCGCAGACAAGGCAGGCGCACAATCCTGTATCGATGCAACTGCCGATTGCGTCTGGCCAGAGGATGTAGCGAAATGCGCTGCCGCTGGACGCATCGCGCGAGAGGCGTGTCGTGATAGTACGACTCGTGCAAGCATATCATGGCCGTGCGCTAGAAAGGACATGTATACACAAGGCGGGGTAGGGAGGATAGAGGCATGAAGTCCCGAATATTTCATCTCTTAACGCCACAAGAGAGTCTGCTAGCAGAGAATTTCACTATCGCTACAGGCATTGCATTAGGGATTCAAAAGTCACGTAAAAGGATGCTACTCGGAATCGCTACACGTCTTTGACTGCTGCACGGAACACGAGAAAGAGCTGAGCGTCTGCCAGAGAGCGATCGGCCAGTTGCCATTAAGGACAGCAGGAAGAACTAGATGGCGTTTTCCGTGTTGGCCAGACACCCGCTTGTCGCAGAATGTTGAGCCAGCTGTTCATAATTCTCAAATTGCTGCGCGCATTGCTGATGTGGGCAAATGATACGCAAGGTTGCGACGCATGGCTGGAGGAGCAGGAAAGAAGCACGCACGTGAGCAATGCACCAAGCAGAAGGAGTCTTCGCGAGTAGCAGTCCACATTGCGACTCACATCTGTTTCCCATGGCTCGGGCAGCTGGCCATAGCCGCTGTCGCAGCGGGTGCTGTCGCTGTTGCTGGCCATGTTCACGAGCGCGATGGGTGCCTGAGACTGTCCGCCAGACCGCGCTTGTTGGAAGCCATCAAAGTCGATATACGGTGATCCTGGCTGGCTCCTTCCACCATGACTGCTACCGCTGCTGCTCTTTGAAGTCGGCGAGTGCAGGCCAAAGTCCTCGGGGGCCTTTGCGAGCATGTCGCGCAGTGCAAGCGTGTCGCCAGCAGCCATCGCGGGGTGCGCCGTCGACACTCAGGGTTGCTTGTCAGATCATCCGAGTTGAGGCAGAGACGACAAGTGCTGGCACAGAATGGGACTGCGACACTGGTCTTGCAACCAAAGGCCACGCACGAGGCGCACAACGGTCGAGTGGCGCCTCGTCGCTGAGAACAGTGCGTGCCGTCAACCGTTGCACCGGTCGCTAACGTGCAGAAACAGCGTGAGAGTCGCACAGCAGTAACATGAAGCCCGCCCGGCCATGCATCCGTTCTTTCAGAGTGGTCAAGACACTCAGTGCCTGGGCGCTGCCCAGTGGGCAGCGTTCTCTCGAGGGTTGGACGGGCTCACGTGCGGTTGAAAGGATGCGCCGGACCCATTGAAACAGATCGTCCGCGGAGCCCCAGCTAGCTGAAAATGGCACAGGAAAGTACACACTCCTTACACACTCTTGTCTGCCCAGCGATTCATCATCACTGCATCTGCACCGCCCTCTCGCGAGCTACTGCTGGCGTCGCTGTTCACGCATCTCGCGAGCCAGCGTTGCCATTGGCAACTTGCCAAAGTGATCACCAGCTTGGGAGGCACACCCAGCACACGAAAGAGCTACCGCGATATCAAGCCCTGCAGTCATGACGTTCCCACCCATCTCAATCGTGCGACTCGCACATATGCGCTACCGCTTTGCTGATCTCGACAAGCAACACCAGTTCTTGCTCGACTTTGGCATGCAGCTGGTGGCGGAAGAGGGTGGTAAACGGTACTACTCAGGGGAAGGCCCTGATTTATATCTTTTCGTTGCTGAACAGGTTAGGGGTCTTCATCATCTTCTTTCAAAAAGAGACCTCTGACAGCTCTTCAATCTCTAGGGCCAGGAGAGCGAATTCTTGGGCGGAACCTTCCTAGTGGAGACGATGGAAGATCTCGACCGCGCCGCCGCGACACTCCCAAACGCTACAAGTGTTCTTCCAGCTGGCGGTCCAGCCGGAGGCTTCCTTGTCACATTTAAAGATCCCGATGGTCTTCCATGCAATCTCGTCTATGGACTTCGAGGAAAGCCTGCTACCGACCCCGACGGCATCCCAGCTGTCAACTATCCTGTCGATAAGCCACGTTTAGGGCAATTCAGACGCTTTGAACAACGCCCTTCGCCAGTATTCAAGCTTGGGCATTTTGGATTGTGAGTTGGCGGCTTGTTCAGGGTCAGCAGCGCTCGCCGCTCATCCTTTCGGACTTCTAGGCTTGTCAAGGATTTCGATAAAACTTACGACTTCTATTCGACACACTTCAATCTCAAAGCTACAGACCTACTTACCGCACCAAATGGCAACAAGGTAGCTGCTTTCATGCATATTGACCGAGGTGAAGATTGGGTGGACCATCACACGTTTTTTTTCTCGATGAATTCGAAAAAGACTGGCGTGCACCACTGTTCATTTGAGGTACACGATCCAGACATTCAAGCCATAGGACATGACGTGAGTGTCTTTTTCTTTCACGGAGCTTGGCACGTCATCTGATCGCTCCTTGGGCAGTGGCTCAAAGCTAAAGGCTACACGCCATCGTGGGGAGTCGGACGACACATTCTAGGTTCCCAGGTCTTTGATTATTGGTAGGCAAATGACACCTTAGGTACCTGACCTTGCTCTGATGATCACTGTCAGGTATATGCCTGAGCTATTCATGATTGAGCATTACTCGGATGGAGACCAAGTCAACTGTCATACGCCAACATCGACATTACCTGCTTCCGATGAAGCACTTGCAATCTGGGGCCCTGCCGTCCGTAAGCAACACTTTTGCTCGACGACACGTTATATAGCTGCTGACGTAGATTTCATTAGCGGAAGGGTTCATGGATGCAGAACCTGACGAAAAATACACGACGTCTAGACCACTCAACGTATGTTGAGATGCTCGAAAAACAATATCGCAATTGCCAATAGAGCGGAGTCTGTGGGAAGACGGACGTGATTGCCTTGAAGATTGGGGTTGCGTGACTGGGGTTGATGTACGGGAGGCTCGTCCGTTCCTTGTCTCCTCTCCTCTTGTCACGGTGAGGCTGTTGTAGCGTAAAAATCTCGCAAAAATGCTTGCAGCTCATTCGTCCTCCGACTTGTGCAAGCTGGAATTCAGCTGTACATGTGTCTCATCAGAGACAAAGAGGGGTGTCTGCTCAGACGGACTGTTTTGCATTGATGTCGACTAAGTTAAGCATTGGTAAATAGCTGATGTGTTGACTCTGCATGTATACCAGTGGCCGACACAAGCACCTCACATCAGCAGAGCAATAAGCAATCAGCGGCATTCGCGATGCTGCAGCTGATCTCGGTAACGTATACAAGCGATCAAGCAGCTACTTTGCAGCCTTTGTCCCAAGTTACGTACTACAACGCTACAAAACTCCCTGCGAATGCCGCTGAAACGTATCATAAAGTCGCGTGAACGCGCTGCCGGCGGAGGACAGGAGGAGTCGCTCTACATAGTCATCCACCTGAGAGGCAGGTAGTGCCAATTGGAACCGGTCTCGTAGATTTTGACTGGTCGCGGCGCCGCTGCTGAAGCAAGGCAGTCGAGACCCGGTCTGCATCAATTCTACCATGGTGATGATGCGCTCAGCATGCTGGCGTACATCGCGGAAGAGCCTTTTCAGGAGACTTTTGAAGTCTTCGAACTTGGCGCTTTCAGTACCGCCCAGGATGTCAATGTAATCCTGCGTGAGTTTGAATGGCGCCTTTTCGAATCCCATTGAGCCAGGCGAATTGGATAACATGAACCCGAAATCGATGTGCATCAGGTGGCCATGTTTGTCTATCAAGATGTTGCCATTGTGTCGGTCTTTGATCTGCAGGAGATATGTGATGATGGAGTAGCTGGCGAGACTTTTCATGAAAGCATCTTGTGCCCGACGAAAGTGTGACGCGTCCGGCGGACCAAATGTGGACACAAAGTGGTCATAGAGCGAGTACGAGGGCAGATACCCTGATCGATTGGTGCTGTCTGCCGTCATTCTTGAATATGCTTCCTTCTTGATAGAATGTACTGACACGGCATCCGTGATGGTCTCCATGAGTCCCGTGCTTTCGGACGTAACGAGGATGCGAAAACTGCGATGGCAAATTTCACTCTTCAACATTGTTTTGCTCACGCACAAACGGATCCACTCACTAGCGAATCCAGTGAGGAGAGCTGGTTTCCGACCAGATGCGACCAAATTCCCGGATTAGCTGGACAGCTAATTGCTCCTGGCGAAGATCAGCGCCAGTCTTGACAATGACGCTGAAAACGTCCCAATTGAAGAGGTGACCAAAAGGACTACCTTTTCGAATGCGACTCTTCTTCTCCGTCCAGGATTCCGCTAAGACGGATCCAGATGGATCATCCTTGTTGACGGCGCGCATGACAACAGCTTCTTCTTCTACTTTTGCGTCTGCGAAACTTGCTGATGCCAATAGAGCTTTAGAAGGCGACGTATTAGCATTCTTCATGCGTGCCATTCGCTCCTCTTCCAAAGACATCATTTCCGACATGATCCTTTCGCGGATTTTCGACGCTTCCAGTGCCGTCAAGACGCGCTGTCGAGGATGTTGATAGCCATTGCCCGCTGATTGTTGGACGTTCTGATGTGATGTATCGGCAATTCGCGAATGACCTGCAGACGGAACATCGGGGGCTGTGGGAATACTAGTGCCCGAGTGGGCGTTGACGGCTGTCGCTTCAAACACCGGTGCTTGAACACCAGAATTGGCCTGTCCAACAGGTGCAGGACTGTCCATCGTTGGGAGGCTCGCAGGCACAGCAGCATTGCCACTCATGCTAGCGCGCAAAGCATCAACTCCCACGCCAACAACCGAGCCTACTACTGATCCGACCCCGTATGTCAGATTGACACCGATGCCCACGCCAGCTCCGACAACGCCAGAGACGGCACTGGCACCACTCATCGGCTGCTGTTGGGAAGCATTAATCTGTGCCAACATGATAGCTGCCATGCGCATACGCTCGGCATATGCATCCAGGGTTAGTGGACGTCTGTTCCCGGTCTCCGAAGCGTGTCGCTCGATGTGCGACGGTACGGATTCGAATGCTGAGTTGAGGGATCCTGCGGGCTCAGCTTTACGCCACGTTGCCTCATCAACTGCCCGATTATGTATCTGCGGGTGGTATTCCAAAGGTGGGCTCGTGGCCTCGTCGCGTATGGAAAAGTGCCCGTATGCCTGTTCCACCAAGTCAATTTCTTCAAGCGAGCTAATTGCGGTAGGATCGTTGTCACTTGATCGACCATCCTTTTCGAACGTTTTGTCGCGGGCAAGGCCCGAGTGTGAACGAGCGCCAAGGCTTGTTGGGGTCGATCGAGGGCTGGGAGGAGTCTCGAAAGAGTTGACGGTGCTCTTTGGCGTAAAAGTATGAACTGGACTGGCAGAGGAGAGACTTCGATCTGCCGAAGTAGCCTGTGTGACCTTGGAGTCTTGCACGACGACAGAGGCAGATTCGCGCTCCAGCACGACACGTCGCACGTCTTCCGCATTTTGCCTTCTGTTGGGATCAAAGTCCAAATCACCCTCGAGCACTTCTACGTGTATTACGAAGGGCGCTCGGTCGGCCGAATTGAGGACTACTGATTCTGACGGCGGTATCCGGACAATCCGATGATGCGCCCTGCGCGGAGTTGACGTCGTCGTTGCAGCGAAAATAGACCGAATGGCAGTCCCGAACGATGTCGCCTCCTTTCCCCCGCCATCGCTAGTCGTGACAAGACTGCCAGAACCCTGACCGAAGCAGCCAAGGCAGAGGCAGCAACCGCGAGGCAAGGCATGGTTCAGGACAGTGAGTTCTGCTCTCAATGCCGAAGAGCGAGCAACCTTGGGCACAACAATGAGCCGGGTTGAGATGTCTTGCAGACTTGTAAGCAGGTCGAGCTGAGAGCGGCATGCATAGGAGCGCAACAGTAAAGACAGTATGTCGGTAGGTAAAGAAGGCTCTGTCGATGTTCTTTGCCGGCCGAGATTACCACTTGAAGCCGAAAGCGGAATCAGATCCGGCGTTGACGAGGCTTGCCTTATTGTACCGTGCGACTTGCGGTGGCTAGGATGCAGCTTCAATTGGGGACTTGAGCGTTGAGCAGCTGATCTGCCCACAGGACTGCTCCTCACTGATTTGGCGCCGGTAGCAGACAGGCTTTCTCCATCGGAATGACGCATCCCATTCAGACCAGTTGAGGATAAGTCCATCATGCTTGTGGAATATGTGGATCTCTTGTCTTCGCTGGGCCGAGCTAAGGTCCCTCCCGCAGCATGTCTACTACTGCGCAGTGTCGACTCTGACGTTCTTGATGCAGAAGTGGAAGGTATGGGAGGGGGTGTTATTGGCCAAGCTGGGCTAGACGGTTGCGAATGCCCTGCTGCTGCGGCTGCTCCAGCTTTGGAAGACTGTTCCCAATGCCAATTCTTGTTTGACAGACGGTCATCCCCTGATTGCTCTGGCCCACAGGTATATGGATGCCGGCCAGTAGTGCGCAGGACGCTAGTACCACTTTGTGGTGGAAGATCGTGTTCTGCATCGACTGCATCGGCAGACGAGCGCACAGAGTCGTCGTGTCTCTCCAACGGATCCGACGATGCTTGCTTTCGACCTTCTTCCAAGGCAATCTGTCCCGAATACTCGGCCAGTGCTGGCATAGCGAGCGCTGCGGCAGCAACCGCCATGCCAACGCATGCAGGCTTGGCACGCTGCCTGCGCAAACGCAACCGCGACGTCCGGGCTTCCAGGGTATTTTCTAGGAGTGCATCGCTGAAAATAACATGCTGAACACGGTTGTAAAGCCTGCGACAAGTTGCGAATGCCTCTGTTCCGGGTTCCATAGATAGGTCACTCAAGGATGCTTGCATCTGCCACAATGTCTGGGTAGACAGCAGCCGACTCAGGTCAGCAATGCACGACAGAGTAGAGTATACAATCGCATTCGGTTGCCGGAACTGGTTGCTTTTTCTGCACGTACCAACATGGCAAGATGAATGCTCTCTTCGCACTTCTTGATTATCAGCCCTTCCAGTGCGCCACTTTGGCTGGCGTGCGAAATCACGAGATGGCATATTTGAGGCCAGTAGAAATCCAGTTCAGATTCGTCGACGTGCGCCAAGCGATGAACCAGATAATAAGTGATGCCGACGGAGTCTGGGTATGTCTTCAGACTGTAATACAGGCCGACCGGCGCGTCAGGTCAAGAGATAGGCTTCGGCACAGGGCCCTTTGGATGGTGATGTCTACGTACTAGGACACTGCGAGGTGAACATTGAAGTACTCGCTTTGGAACAAGCGGAGGAGCAGGCTTGCTGACATGATGACAGCGAGTGTAACTGGTGCACGCGTTGGCACCGTGATGTGCGTCCCTCACTCGGTAGACGGAGAGCGCCTTGTGTGCATGTGTAAGAGTCGCATACCGGTGAGAAGGGGCACAAGTATTTGCGACCCTGCGCATGCACCGTGGTTGGTCGTCTTGTCAGAATGAGCTTTCCTCTCAGAGTCCCGCAGGAACGCAGCGTGCAGGTGATCGGCTGTATTGTACCGGGCGCGTAAAGCACCACACGCAGAAGCCTTTTCTGAATAGTGTCTGGACAGGCAAAACTCTACGAGGCTGTTGGGTTTGAAACGCCGCCGACCCTCTGCAAATGTGTGAGGTACTCAATCTGAGGCTCGATGACCTGTGGCGGAGCACAGTGCCCAAGAGACCATTCCGGCATCATACAGCTAATGTAGACATCTACCATCGCATCATACATTGCTACAGAGATCCAAAGTTGGGTAACGTGTCGTTGGGCGTCGCTGCAACTTTGGGCGACACATTTCGAGAGGCAGAGGCAGAGTTAGGTGTACTAAATGGCCAAGGATCACCGTGGAAGAGATGTCCAGCTGACAAGCCATAAGTCGGCGGAGAGCCCAATCCAGCTATTCATCAGGAGCACGCGAAGCGTCAGCTGAGAATGGCTGACACAATCATAAGATAGAGCTCACGCATCGACAAATTCTCCCAGAAACCGGCTTGACCTAATTGATCCAGGTTCCAAAAGCCACCAGACGCTTGGTTCGACGGCTCTCCGGACATGAAGGCCGAAGTGTTGGTGTGAGCTTGGCCAAAAGGGCGACCGGCTCCTCCACCCAGATCCTGTGCGAAGATCTGTGGCATTGCGTCTGCTTGGCGGGGGCTCTCGACCGGGCGTGCCGCTGGCAGCGCCGCAAGCGTGGCACTCAGACCAGCATTGGCCGGCTGCGCTCGTGTTAGCTTGTCTGCTAGAGCAGGGTCAAGCGTTATGTCGTCCGGTTTGGTCCCGTCCTTGCTGCGCTTGGCGGCCAGCAAAACTTTGAGAAAGCCAGCGTAAAGCGCCGGTATGTGGTGTTCGTCTACACTGCATCCATCCAATGTTGCGACCAATTGTTCGACTTGCGCCAATATCCTATCTGCATCGGTAAATTCGGCTAGCTCCGGCCGGAGGAGTTTCAGTAGGAAAACTGCAGCATACGATAGATTGGTGAAGACTAGATCTTGCGCATATCGCAAATGACCAAGCGGGTGGAGTTTCTCGCTTGCAGCCTTGAGGACTTGACTTGCACTTTCGTAGCAGGGCAGAAAGTATGGCAGAATTTCCAAGCTATTGCTGGAAAGCCGTACGACTTGCTGCAAGATGTAGGAATAGGCCAGCAAGCGATGGTAGTGAAAGTAGAAGTTCTACTCGACATAGGTCTTGTCAAAAAGGCTAAACGCATCTGAAACTGTGAGCTTATCATACCTTCATAGTCGTGCTGTAAAGCTGTTGACGACTTAATGGTACCCCCTTCTCAACTCGGTCTTGAGAGAATTCTAGATCCTGGCATCAGTATGGAGGAGGACGAACAACGATGTCAGACGGGCTTACCAGTCCATTCGGTGTTCCAGTTCTCCAGTGCAGTGTCAATAGCCTTAGTTACGACAGCGCTGTCAGAGGTTCTGTCAGTTGGGTCGCGGCGAACAGCGCTTGAGAGACGGTAACTGACTAGTCACAGAGGTTAGCAGATCCGGGCGTCGCGAAGCAAGAGAGCTGCAAGAGTTCTTGAAAGCCGGAAGTGATGCGATAAAGCTCGACAACTGGTGGAGGTGGAGGTCCCTGTGCGATCAGCCCATGGCGGAACTCGGCGCTGACGAGCGGTCACTCACTAGCAGCTGCACCGGCATCGGCCTCGCGAGAGGCACGCTGATGACCCCAGGCTCTCGCGTTGCGTTCGAAGGCTGTGACATGCAATGAATGTGGCCTTCCGGTTTGAATTGCTATGGAGCGCTGAGCGGGGCGAAAACAGCTCAGTTTGCGGCCGACCTTACAGGTCAGAGGCACGGGATACTTACATCCATAATGAAGATCTGATACCACGTTCTTTCTCTGTTCATTGTCTCCATAGTAAAATTTTCAATACCCTCCTCGTCTAGCCCGACTGGCGCTTTCGGATTCCTCCATAGATTCAATTCGACAGCCATTCGGATAGCCAAACCAATGTTAGTCCACGTTCGGTCGTCTTCGAATCGTTCGGTAGGAGTGTTGTAGTAGGCCAGTAACATGTAGGCTTGCACAATTTCGACCGATTTGAAGCCGCGCTCTATCATGTCGCTCGCGAGTTTGCGGGCGTACGGCATGCACAATCCATACAACTCCGGACGGGCGGTATAGAACTTGCTAGCGACTGCGCAGACTATTTTCCAAAATGGGTTCAGTGTGCCGTTGATGCAAACCCGTCGCTATTAGGCTTACTGGTGGTGAACAGAAATGTCGACCTAGAGCTGACGTTCATGGGCGTGTGCCAGTCTTCAAGCAGGTAATGTGCCGTATGCATGGCGCATTCGCGGTAATATCTGTCGACAGATGCAAAGTCTTCGTGAGGAAATGGACACTCAGGCAATGAACAAGCCACTAACAAATTGAACAGCAAGACAGCTTCTTCCACGGTAATGATCTTGTCTGTGAGCAATGGGGACGGTAACTGAGTATCGATCATCATTTGACGCAGCGGAAGAACTAGGATGTTCTCGTTAGGGTGGACATCACATCACGCACTAATTAAACGAGAACATATGCTCACTATTGAAAGGCCCTGGCTGAAAGTAGGCATCGTTGGCCGGACCTAGCTTTTGAGGCTTCTCGTCGACTTGGATGTCACGACCAGCTGGATCCCTCGCAGCTTTCGCTTTGTTGTTCTCAATCTCTTCATTAGCACTCGGCGTATGGGGAAGATTGTTAGGAAGGAACGTGTTGCGTCGTTTTTTGAGTTGGTTATTCTCGAGCGAAGCCTCCGCTAGGAGTCCAAGAGGAGCCCACGTATTCTCGGGCTCCGGCAAGGTCTGTAGCCGCATACCAGGGGAATTGGCCTGCCCCGAGGCCTGAGAAAGCAGATCCTCGGCCCTGGGCGGCGGTAAAGGAGGTAATGATGTCGAGTGGTGATTTTGTAAACTGATAGGGGAAGGTCCCGACGAAGGGTGAGTTTCGGGGCGATGATCGGCCATGCTAAAGGTATCGGTGCCCATCAACCCTTTGGAAGGCTGCCCCGTTCCTAAATCCGAAGATGGCATCGGCGGAAAAGAGAACGATGGGCCAACAAGCGACTGGGGAGATACGTTTGGGAGTTGCACCTCTCCCCCTTGCGTTGCAGGAATAAGGTTGCCGTCTGGTCCTAAGGTCATTCCCGCAACTGTATGCGCATTCCCGGCAGCTATAGCTTTCAACACTGTCTCTAGTGTATTTTCCATCGCCCGTATAGATTTTGCCATCGCATCGGTTTTCTGGTTCTTCCGCCGCCCGCGTTGCGACTCTTCAAAGATGCACTCGTGCCCACCTGCACGACACCGACGGCACTTCGTGTCATTCTCTATGTTGGAGAGCTCGCATCGCATCTTGAGTCGTCGACAGACGGTACAAGCGCGGCTACCTCGCGTAGATTTGGATTTACTGTCCCCATCATCTGCTTGCGCATCCGCCTTGCCCTGCTGTCTAGTCTCCGCGTCCTTGTCTGTCTGCTTTCGCTTTTTGGATGCTCCTGTCGCCTTGGAATCAAGTTTCTGCTTGGAGCTACTGGCTGAATTTGTGCTGCGTCCTCCTTTTCGCTTCTGGGGTACGGTTGTCTTGCTAAGAGATGGCTTCTCATCCTCAAAGGAAGAATGCTCATCTTGGGCGGTAGAAGCGTCATCGTCGGGGTCTTCGTCATCATCGTCTTCATTTTCATCTTCGTAGCCTGTGTTTTGACCTGCGGCAGCCAATAAAAGGCTGTTGCTTGCCGAGTGAGCAGTGCCCTGATGGAGTGCGGGTGCCTGAAAACTGCCTGAAGCCTCGCCCATCGGAGGCGTCTGAGCGGAAGTTCCACTTGCCATCCGATGCAGGTAAGCTGGAATGATTGCCCCATTCTGAGTATGGTGCTGGTAGGCGCCGCTGCGAGGCATAATTGTCTGCTGTTGCAGATAGCTGGGTAAGCGCGACCGCTGGTCGGTGGGATAGTGGGATCCAGGTATGGAAGCGAGCCCAGGAAAATGCGACAGGGCATCTGCAGAAGTACCAGACTGTACGGCCTGAGGTGGCAGACCGCTGATCGATTGAAAGAAGCCCGCTTGGTCCGGGGTGTTGAGGCCACTGTGCCCACTCTCGTTTCCACGCTGGCCAGACAGCCGAGTCTGTAACGAGGTCGCTCCTAGCATGCTCTTGTCGTCGAAAGCACTCTCAAGGTCGGCCTCTGGCGAGGCGTGTCGAGAGTTGCTGAGGGGTGTTTTTGCATAGTTGCTGGTGCCGCCGTACGACATGCTCGCAACCGCCTTTCCGGGGAGCCCGTTTGGCTTGCAGCTGTTTCGATTACGGCCTGCTGCTGAGGCGGCTTAGCCACTTGTTCTCGCAGGTTCAGCGGCTCCTGTCATGGCGAGCAAGGCTCTGATTAATCGGTCGCCAGACTTTGAAGCATCGAAAGCCCCTCGCCCTGGTCCATTCCCCGAGCCGATCATCCTCCAGCTTGCAGAGGCCCCGCCTCTCCACGTCGATGTGCAGCCGCGCAATGCAGTGCTTCCATCCGAGTAGCTTCAGCTTGCATATAGCTTTGTTCACTGCCAAATTTCAACCTCATCAGCGCTGGCTCTCAAGTGGCGCTGAAATGTGACAATAGTCACCTGGCTCAAGACTTCAAGTCAAGCTTCTCCCTTTCCCCACAGCACCGTATCATAGCCCACTGGAAGATTGGGCATCAAGACAGCCTTACACAGCAATGGGCGTGTGTCGCAGCGGACGCGGGCATCAATAGCTGCTGCCCTGGCTGTACAGTGGCGCACGCAACGGTACCTTGGTCTGGACCCGGGCATCAAGCATATTCACGACACCTCAAAGCCAGCCCCTTGGCAACAAGACACAGCCAGAGGCCCTGCAACCTGGATGCGTGGAGAGCCACTATGTCTAGCTCGCCAAGACACGTCATAACTCCCTCTATCCCCGAGCAAGGGCACGAAGACCAGACGGTTTTATCGCCACCGTATCCTGGAGGGGAAACCGCCGCAGTGCTGTATAATGAGGAGCACGTTCCAGAGGACACTGGTCATATGGAGCAGGCGACCGGAACGTATGGCTTGCCTCTCGCCCTGCCACATCGCATTCAGCCTGCGTTATCTGCTCACGACCTCGAGTACGCTTTGATGTCTTCTTCGACATCCGATGACGATGACGAGGCCACGGTCGAATTAGGGCAGGACCTTGGCCATCACTTCCCTGATGATGCGTACGCTTCCGACCATAACGAGGACCTGTATATGCCCGGATTTGATCTCCTCGGCCAACGAGCTAGCGATGCCATGAGCGCTGAAGGGAGCATCGGGCAGCGTCAAGACAGCGCAAGTCTGGCCAGAAGAGAAGGAGGAACCTCGAAGTCAGCAATACTCATTCAGGACTCGCCCACTCCTCCCCTGCGTCCGTTAGCTAGTCCAGAGGCTCGCATGGTAGCCTCTGTGAGCGGACGATGCGGGATACTCGACGGCGACAACCACTCCGCGATCACCGCGGAGGCAGACAAGCAGGTTACGTTGGGAGATCTTGTCTGTCCCGTCTGTCTCGGCCCTCCAGCGCCCTTGGTGGCGACAGTCTGCGGTCATACTTTGTAAGCCTGCTGGCAATGTGATGCAAAAGACGAGATGAGATCAACTAATGTGACTTTTACATATCAGCTGTGGACCTTGTCTACATGCTTCGATCACCAATCAAACAATCACGCCTCAGCTGTTACAGGAGATTCCAGGATTGACAGGCAAGGAGCTGGAGGGAACCTGTCCAGTATGCAGGACCGTTTTAGCTGGTGGCTGGGGCGGAGCACTGCGGGGCGCTATTATCAAGATGGACAACCTTGAGGTTGAAATATAAAATGGTCCATTGCATTCCATTAGATGTGACAAGCAGCACGCATGCAAAGCTTTTTCAAGCCTCAGCTTGAACCGACGGCTGACAATGTCAAACTTACACATTTCTGGCCACCCGCATACCAATTGCAAAGCCTGACTTCATCGCGGCTGTCCTCGTCCTTTGAAATGGATACGAAAGTAGGCGTTGGCAAGCCAAAAGAGCTTCTATCCCCTTTTGTATAGAAGACCACTGATCAGGCCACGCCGGTGGATGTTTTACCACAAATTCCGAATTCTCACCTCAGCAAGCTCGGATCATGGACCGTCTCTAGCTTTCTTTTCGGACACTGGTTTGCTGGGAGGCAGGCGCTGAGCAAAGCATCCTCTCAAATCTTGGCCGTTCGACTAAGTTCCTTGCTGGAACACTCTGCATGTTGCAGCCGCGCTATTGCAGAAAAGCAGCAATATATGTCAGCTAGGGTCGCTGCGAAACAATCGCGACAATCCGCCATCGCCATAGCTCCGCCGACCGTGCGGGATACAAGCTTTTGCAATGCCTGGACAAGGCGTTTTATGAGATGCGATAGCTGGTGATGGCTCACACGCCATGCTCCAACGCGTTGCTCCCTCCTGCTCAGATTCGGTATCATAAGCGCGCCGGAAAGCTGGTGGCCCGATCGCGTGTTCCCACTTGAACGCGTCGCGCCACAAAACATCTGGCATTCCACTTTCTCGACGCGGCCAAGGACTCCCAAGCAGCTGAAGCTTTCCCCCAAATCCATCGAGCGTGCCTGTGAGCATGTTGCGCGCGACACCATGCCATCGAGTCCCCCAATCAGTACGCTGCGCCACCCGACACCGCGGTGAACAGGCATGCAACGTCTCAAGACTGAAATGGCATGTAATTTGCAAGGCACGCCTGCAGCAGATTAAGGCCTTCCCTACGCGTGTATCGCCTTAAATGTCGCAGAATCACAAACAACAAGGGCACTGACTGAGCCGCGCGCACAAAGCCGGCAGACCCGCCGGACTGTATAAAACATGAGAAGAGCTGCGCCTCTCTCTTTCTCTTTCTCTCCTTCTCATCTCATCCGTCCAAACTCACGCTCTTTATCAGGTCCGGTCTTCCAGCCTCTTTCTGTTTACACACAAACACACACTCTTTCACATTCTTCACTTCCTCAACCAAACCCCTACAACGCCCCACAAATCATCCCTCAAACAAACACCCTCCGTCATGTTCGCAGCCAAGCTCATCTTCCTCGCCGGTGTCGCTTCCACCTACGTCGCTGCTTTCCAGCAGCTCCCAGCTACCGAGGCATGCACCCCTCTCCAGCCCTGCTCATGTGAGCAGACTCGTTGACTTCACCGCTTGCACGGAGACCGAGACCGAATGCTGATGGACAATTGTCAGATCAATACATGGGCCAGAACCCCGAAGGCGCTCAAGTGCCTGTCGAAGCTACTGGTAACTGCAACGCTCAAGGCCAGTGCCTTGGCAATGGCGCAGTCTGCGCCAACAACGACCAGTGCTACAGTGAGTATTCCTGCCTGTATTATGTATCCCGCCTGCAAGCCCCGTCCTTACGCGTCTCTTGTGTGCAACAGACTTTTGCAGCGAGACTACTGGCACGTGCGGCGGTGCAGGAGCCGAATGCTACTCCAACGAGCCCGAAGTGTATGGCGGCAACTGGATCGTTTGTGACCAGCCAGGTGCGCTTCAATCGTTCGGCTCTAATTCCTGATTGTTTCTGACATCGCGCTTCTGGCAACACAGGCTCCAGCTGCTCCGTTGACTGCGACAATATGAACTTTGGAGAATGCCCAGAGGTTGGCACCTGCTTGCTCGCCGCATCCCAAGCCGCTCGATTCCGCAAGGCTCGCCGCAGCGAAGAAGGCGTCAAGACCGACAACCTGCAGATGATGCTCCGACGTGCTGCCAAAGCCGTCGCACAGCCTGGCGACGAGACTGTCTTGTGAAGACGCCTCCTCTCATCCGTCGAGCTCGTCCGTCCTTTGCCGGAAGTCGAAGTCAACCGCTCCGTCTAGTCTTGCCTGTTTCATCACTTCTCTGCGCATGCCAGCCATCGCTCCTTTACCTGTCTACTTTCTCGTCAACACTTGCTGAGGTTGTCGCTGTGACGCCAACCGCAAGTCCGCGGGGTTTCGAACCTATCTCTTCTTTAAACCCATTCCGTTATCTGTAGTCATTTGCTCATAGCCATTCCACGATGTTCACTCTCGTGATGAAACAGCAAGTCTACAACAAACCCCGTAATTGCAGCCATCCCCGGCCAGTGCCCTTCTCTTGCACAGTCTTCATGATGTACCTTATCATCAAGGCCCTGGCCAAAGCCTGGTCCTGCTGTTTCATGATACGTATACAGCTTTATACGCGTACATAGATCACTAGCGACCCAGCTGAAAAGTGCGGCCGCGCTCGGTGGGTGGATTGGTGGACTCTTGCGACTCCTGATAGATAGGGAAGGGGTTACGGCGCGCCGTGCCACAGGACGAAACTAGACATAGAAAGTCAGACGTTGCCATCATCGGGGCTCGACAAGCTGAGAGCTTTACGAGGGCCCTGGCCATGGCCTTCGTAGAAGAAGTGGGAGAAGAAGAGGTCCTGACCGGGGCACTGTTCAGACAACAAGGAAAGGGTAAGAGTACTCCAAAGGCACTTGCTAGGGCTTCCAAGGTCATACGAAATGCCTCCTCTTTTGCCACACAATGTGTTTACACGGTTGCCCTCACCTGATCGACGAAGCTTGCTCACTCTCTGAAGAGCACCAAAAGGTCACATACTCTTCAACACAGCATCTGACGCCAAGCCAAGCAACCGTGAGTCTGAGAGTGGGATATGACAGTGTCGCTCCGTGATGCGGCTGATGCTCTCGGATTCGCCAGCTGTATGAAACGAAACGGTCGTCCCGAGAACATGGCATTTCGAGGACAAGCCGGCACTGGGGCGCTCGTCTTTGACGACAGTTACTATGCCATGATTGCCTCGCACTTTCCAGCGCCAGGTACAGCGGAGCCTACTTCTTCAACCGCTGCTCCTGCTGCGGGACAGAGCAATACGCCATCCTCGGGCAGGCCAAGCCACTTCGGATCCACAGGCCCCCAACAACGTACCTCAACGCAGCACAGCATGGTGACCAGCATGAAGGGATCAAATAACGGCGATTCCAGAGCAGATGCCGCGTACTGTCATCCACAGGCAACGCGATCAGGGCGCGTCCCAGTGCCACCTCCAGAAGAAGAGATCCAAGCCATGCTAGCGATGGACAATTACTTCGAGTTTCCGAGTGAATCCGAAAGCGATGACGAAGACTTTGTCCTGCCCGCCAGTGAACAGAATGACGATGACGATGAGGGCGAGGACGAGACGCCTCAAGAGCACTGCCATACCGGCAAAGAAACACCTGGTCGCTCCGCAGACTCTGCCAATGATCCATACCTCGATGCTATTGACAGCGCAGAGTATGAATGGCTCATGGATAATCTGCAAGCGCTGGAAAACGGGACTGCTTTGTCCACCTTGCCAACAATGTCGACTTCGCCCCAAGTCGTGCCACTAGCCAGCACTTCAGCCATTCAGCAAACCTCTTTAGCGACCCGAGACGCGACAGTCTCTGCCCGGCAAGTCCATGAAAGCAACAGCAGAACACGTCCTATAACAAGCTCCTCGAGCGGCCAGGTACATCAGACCGCCGGACAAGCCACGTTGCCCAGACGGACTAGAAGTCAGCCGGCCAGGAGCATCGTTGACCCCGCGGCTAGTCTCTCCCCCGAGCCTCTCGCCCCCCAACGCAAACGACTGCGCGTCGACGCCGAGGCCCAAGACGACGGCAAGGCAGAATCATTTTCAACTAAGCGAATTTCGATGGCGTCGACCACAAAGGCAGATTTAAAGAGGCAAAGAAACGCTGAGCAAAGCCGTACGTTTCGGGAACGACAGCGCACTCAGAAGGAGCTCGCTGCCTCGAAGCTTGAAGCCCTCGAACAAGAAAATCGCATGCTGCGGAGCCAAGTATCAGTCCTTGAAGCCCGGCTGGAAGCCCTTGAAGGTCGCAGAGTCCCTCAGTCCCCCCTCAGGTCCAGCAAAGCGCGCAACTTACATTCCAAAACTACCGATGTGCTAGCACACGACGGAGCGAAGGAGAACCAAAGGGAATCCAACGGTGGATTGAGCTTTGAGGATCTCGGCAAATTCGTCTCGGGGTTCTTGCAACATGGCAAAGATCCCACACCACATTTCAATCCACTGGGTGCTCGTGCACCGTCGGCGAGCTCCCCTTCTTATGACCAACCGCCAAATACCAACCAGCCGGACTTGCAAGCATCTCTGCTGGCCCTAGCTGCTCTCGTGTCGCGCAGAAACTGAGGTCTCAGCAGCAAGGAGTGATGATAGGAGTTTTAACGTCTGCAGAGTCGACTAGTTGCATTCCTGTAATCTATCCCTGCTAGCAGGTGCGGACAAGGACTAGGCGACCGGACTTTCAGCTTGCCATGTTGTGGCGACGTTGCGCGAGGCTCGTCGGAAAGCCCTCTTTCAAAGCAGCTCGCGACCCGTCTCTCAGGCACCTTGGACACACGAGCTTATTAAACAGGCTGTGAATTGCTGAACCCTCTTGCCAGGTCCTGCTGTAGTGCAACACGTGTAGTGTGTCCCCGATCATGACTGAGAAGCGATTGAGAAGCGCCAGTAGGCTTCAGCGGGTCGCTTTTCCATACACGCACCACACACCCATCTGCGCGTCGTGAGCACATGCTGCACCGCTACACAGGCATGCCGGATGGTCTATGATGCAGTCAGATTACCAGGACGCTCGCGCCGTCCGCCGCCGTCCTGAAATCATTCACATGCCAACGGGCGCTCGGCCGACCCCTGTGCGTGTACAGCTGCTGCACGACACGGTAGTGAGATCACCATGTGACTGATGTCTTCTGGATCACATTTGCAGCTGTGTAGTTTTTGCAAGGGCGGACTAATGAACAATTGGAACAGAGGAGGATATCCTGAATCGATGGTCTCTTGCTTCAAGTGCGGCAATAGCGGTGTGTATCAAGCTTCGACTTCCCGCCATTCCAGCGTCGTAGACACAAAATTGATTGTTACTCCCTGACCTGAACTGCTCGACGCCATGTTCAGGCCACATCTCGTGCTGCAAGCTGCAGACCACCATCGACCTTTCCCGGATTCAGCCCTGGGAGTGCGAAGATTGCAAAGTATGCCAGCGTTGTGGCCTTCACGGCGCCGACGAGGACGAGCTCAATACACTACTCTGTGATTATTGCGACGCTGCCTGGCATGGTCCTTGCTTGGTGCCACCGGTCTATGACACGCCAGAAGGTGGGTACGGTGGCGAACAATGCCCCAACTCTAGATGTTGATTCGTGCCTTGTTAAATGTTAAGGATCCTTCATGTGTCCAAAGTGCATGGGGAACTGGGGTTCGACATTTGCTTCGACTTCTACAGCTGTGACGTCGCGACATTCAGCTGCAGGTCAGTGCTTTGTTTTGCAGCGCGGTCGACCCTGTCGAGTTCTGACAACGCTTTCTCAGTGGACACTCGTAACGGTGTTGTCCAACAGGTCGACGATCCTTCAGAGATCAATCCCCCGAGCAAACCAACCAGAGTCACGTTGCGTCTATGCTCGTCAGCCGAATACCCTGACCGCCAACAGTCGGATCAATACGCAGACACTGCCGATGATGCCGAATTTGAGCCATATGATAGCGATGGGCTAGCAGACTTCAACGTGTTCACTGGAGAAAGTCGCAAACGATCGCGCCAGCGCAACACAGGAACTCGAGCGCGGACACAGAGGCCACTCACTGCGAGTCTGCCGTCTGCCAGGCTCCGCAGTCCGCACAGGCGCACATTAATGCAGCAAGAAGCATCCAGCAGCTCTTTGCACCAAGCTGCATCCGCAGCTTCAGACACACCGCAAGCCTATGCTAGCATATTGGATGATTATAACGCGGATGCCGAAGATCGCAAGCCAAAAGATGACGACGTACAGCGTTGTCAGGCAGCAAAGTCGTGCGCCGAACGGACGCTTACATGTCAACTGGAATACACGGCTCCGCAGACCGAGCCCAACGTTCTGACCGAGGCGAATCTAGGCCATATCAATGCAAATGGTGATAGTGGCAGGCAGAGTCGGGCGTTGCCAGAGACCATCAACACATACGTACATCCTGCTGTGCGCGGCTTGAAAGACAGTCTGGCCACACCCGTTTTTGAAAGTAGGCTTCGCACCCACGAAAGTGGAGGCGCCCTCCCACTTCAACAAGATGTGGCCGATCCGGAAGGGAATGCGTCAGAATGGCAGTCTTCAAAAACGCTCGACACGCGATCTCCAAGCGTAATGTCGGGCTTACCAGATGGGGCATACTCCAACATTCAGGCCATTCGGTTCGGTCAAGACTTTGAGATCAAGACATGGTATCAAGCACCTTTGCCAGAAGACTTTGCGCAAGTTGCTCATGGTACACTTTGGATCTGTGAATTCTGCCTCAAATACTTCACGAGCAATTTTCAGGCGTCTCGTCACCGGGTAAGCTTATGCATGCTTGACTTGCAATGCAGACGCTTATGGTGATCCCTTTCCGCTCTTTTAGCTGAAATGCAAGACTCGGCATCCGCCAGGCGATGAAATCTACAGGGCTGGCAATGTTAGCGTATGGGAGGTCGACGGCCGCAAGAATAAGGTGACACAGGATCCAATTGTTTCTTCCCTTTACTAAGAAGAGCTTCGCAGATATATTGCCAGAACTTGTGTCTGCTCGCAAAGATGTTTCTGGATCACAAGACCCTCTACTACGATGTTGAGCCATTCCTGTTTTACGTGACCACGGAGAAGAACGAGCACGGCTGTCAGTTCATCGGCTATTTCTCAAAGGAAAAGCGAAGTCCAACGAACAATGTCAGCTGCATCATGACACTGCCTGTGCGGCAACGTCGTGGTTGGGGGAATTTTCTGATCGACTTCAGCTACCTTCTAAGCAAGAAGGAGAAGCGTCTGGGTACTCCCGAGAAGCCGCTCTCAGACCTGGGCTTAGTAACCTACCGCACGTATTGGAAGCTGGCAATCTATCGGTACCTTCTCACAGTTCCCCCACCGCAGCAACCGGGGCTCAGCATGGACAATATCTCTACGGCGACATCTATTGTGCCCGAGGAGGTGTTCTATACATTGAAATCGAATGCCATGATCGAAGTCCTGCAGCCGGAAGCGCGTCATGATCAAAAGCCATTTCTGCCGCTAAATCACCCGAATCCAGCGTGGCACGGTAATCAGCATACTCGCCGTCGAGCGATACAAGAAGCAAGCTCCCAGAATGAAGAGCTCCAGACTGCTATTCCTGCACGGTATCGTATCTGCTACGAAAGGTTGGCCGAAGTCGAAGATTACGTCGCCAATTATGCGAGAAGGGGTCACGTAGAGCTTCAAGCCGAAAAACTTCATTGGACACCCTTTCTGGTCACCCGCGGAGTTCAGCCACCAGAGGTGTCACGAGAAGCTGCCAATGCTCTGCGAGAAGAAATGGACGGCGCACTCGCTCCCAAAATACTTGAAGAGTCGCCAGAACTGTAGCGGCCATGATATAGCTTGACCTCGCGAAGACTTCGATATAGCAGATATATATCGCGATATACATTGCTTTTTGAGCGCACTTCCTTCTTTGATGTCAGTATGAATCAACTTCGCCCTAGTGCTGCTGTATTGCCTGGCCAGTAGTCGGCTCTTCTTGGGTTCATTGGGGGCCTGTAGTCGCACGTGCACTGCAGACGCATGCACATGGTTCTCATCAAGACTGCTGTACACGAGCTACGAATCCGCGTCTTCAAGGGTCTCAGCGATACTGCTGAAAAGATGGAGCTCGTTGTGCATAGCATCGGTTGCAATGTTGCAGAGTCGTCATCGTACATGGGTGCGTCCGATATCCTATGCGAATGGCACTGCGATCGGAGTCCGACAACGGGAACGACCGCGGTGCGTGCTTCTCGAGCTGCATCAGTCCATTACACTGCGAACTCAAAGGATGCGACTCTGTCATCGCTCAAGTCTACGGTAGTAGCTCACTATGCTCATCTCCATATTGCGGTCGGCGCATCCAAGGGAGGCAGTCGGCGTGACTTGCACGCGCATAGCGTGCCGGCCGTCTACTGCCGCTTCGAGCTGGATGAGCAGATCCATCTGTACCTGCGACCAAAGATGGCACAGGGTGCACACCAACACATTCGCCGGTCACCAAAACTACACCACCTCGACCCGGCCTCATAATCCATATCGACCAGAACCGCCGGAACTGCCGAGAGCACCAAGGCGCGTCATCGTAAAGAACCTCAAATTTGGTCGCATATTTCAAACTGCGTCAGTAGGCGTGGAGAGCGCAAAGCAGTCACTAGCCGAGACGACCAACCACTCGGCGGCGGCGGCGGCATCGTCAGTCCAGCTGTCAAGCTCTTCCGCAACTCTCGCCACGCCAGCTGGCAGTCCTCCATCGTCGCAGGCACCGCGGGTTTCAGAGGCTGCAAGTCGAGGCAGCGGCAGCAACTCTCGGTACAAAGCTAGCCGATCGATACCTAAAGCAGTGCCAATCCTCCTGGCCACCATCGTAGGGGCCATCTTTTTCAGTACCTCGAGCAACAGCGATGATAGAGCGATGGAAGATGCTCACGAGGCCGTCCTGGCTTCCACCAGAATACAAGTACGTTGAGCCGTGCAATATGGCCCCTGTTGGTTGGTATTTTTGCTGATACTGCGTCTCACTTGGACTCTGCGTCTACTTCAACCTGCAGCCGTATTCTCTAGACGAATTAAGCGCAGCGGTACAGGCTTTTGAGCTTCCTGCGCAGGACGATCCTTCCCTACCCATGTCGCAAAGAATGGAAACTTGGGTCAAGTCTTTGCAAGATCGTATAGTTAAAGTCGTGGAGACCGTCGAGAATTCGCCATGTCATGGTCAACTTTCACCTGGTCAATCGCGGACAGGCGTCAGCTTTCTCAGAGACAGTTGGCTTCGGCCACAAGGCGGCGAAGGCATCTCTTGTGTGCTTCAAAATGGGCACGTCTTTGAAAAAGCCGGCGTGAATGTCAGCATCGTCTATGGCAAGCTCCCTCCCAAAGCTGTCGAGAGCATGACCGCAGATCATGAAGGCAAATTCAAAGACTGGTATGACGGGAAGACACCGCTGCCCTACAAGGCTTGTGGCATAAGTTCAGTTATGCATCCCTTTAACCCAAATGTCCCTACTGTTCATTTCAATTATCGATATTTTGAGTGAGTCGGCTCGGCAGAATTGGGTTTGAGGCTCCATGAAACACTGTGCCTTCGCAGGCAGCTGATGCATCTTCATGCGTCACAGAGTCGAGGACCCTGCCAACCCAGGTGTTCCCAAAGCCTGGTGGTTTGGGGGAGGCAGTGATCTCACTCCTGCCTATCTCTACGCAGATGATGCCAAGCACTTTCACTCTACCATCGCGTCACGCTGCGAGCCTAGTCAATATAATCGCTTCAAAGAGTGGTGCGACGAATATTTCTACATCAAGCACCGCGGTGAGCGACGAGGAATCGGAGGCATCTTCTTCGATGACCTTGCTGCCACAGACGGCGACGCAAAGTCGAAAGAAGAGCTATTTGCCTGGGTCAGAGCATGCGGGGAGGCTTTTCCCGAAGCATATCTTCCGATAGTACAACGGCGTAAACACGCGCAGTTCACAGAACGTATGAAACAGTGGCAGCAGCTTAGAAGAGTGAGAGACCATCTACTGTCAGGGCACATCAACTTGGGCTGATACAGAGTGTCTAGGGTCGATATGTGGAATTCAATCTCGTGTACGACCGTGGGACACAATTTGGCTTGCGGACACCCGGTGCACGCATCGAGAGCATCCTCATGAGTCTGCCTTTGACCGCTAGGTGGGAGTATGCAGCGGCACTTGGAACAGAATCCGAAAGCCAGGAGTGCAAGCTTTTGGAGGTTCTCAGTGAGTCCTCTCTGCCACAAACAATCTCATTTCACGCTGTTCACTGATTCTCTGTTCGTTCACCAGAAAATCCCAAGAATTGGCTGGAAGGCTCGGAATCAATGTAAAACTCGATATACATATGTCGGGCGAAGCCTAGTTGTGCGCTGTGGAACTTGGCTATTACCTACCTTCAACGACTGTTGGTCATCCACTTACGACCACAGTGGCTCTGTGGCATATTTTGTCGGACCCCGTTCTCCGCTCTTTTCCACGGCAGATACGAGCTACACGTCACTGTCTACCTTTCGCAGTCACTTCTGGACTTGGTGGTCTCGAGCAATTCTGGCAGCTTCTGGCACCACAACCCCTGAAGCGAGGCCAGTCGTACACTGAGCTTCGTACCGCGATGGATCTGCCACCTTCGACTTTGCGTCTTGTAGCAACTCACTGTTGCGCAAAAAGGCTGCAGGCGGGGCGAACTCGACAGAAGGAGACGTCACAACGGGGAGACTGTCTGTGTGAACGTTCTGCGAGCCGCGTTCAATGAGGTAGTCAAGGCACCAACTGACAGGTACTGCCCTGTCCGCTCGTACACTCTGGCCACCGTACAACGAAAGGCTCGCTCTTCCCGTTTCGAGCCTGTCACCCCATCTCGGTTCGTTCTGGCAGTAGAAGAACAGGGTAGTAGTAGCCAACCAGACCAGAGAACCACTCGTCTTGAAAACTTCACCGACACCGCCTCACCCTCACTAACTTGGCCCGAGCGTTCACCACACAACACACGCACAACATCGCCTCTCTCCAGGAACACAGGAACACCGCTGCCTCAAGGCTAACCCCCAGACTGCGACTCGAACGACTCACCGCCAGACCCAACCCCAGACCCGTGCTCCTGAGACTTTTGAGTATTAGCCTCCCCACCCTCAGCCCCAAGCCCAAAAACCCACCCCAAAACGACTTGCTTCGCTCTCAAGCCTCTGTGACCACGTTCTGACTTACACAGAAAGACACTGCTCTGTGTCAAGCACTTACCTGCACCTTCGGCTCTACTTGCTTTCTCTTGCCCACTTCCCTTGTGGTCTTGGTTCACCTGCTGCTCTCTTCGAGCTTGCTCACACTGCCTCTTTTGAAGCCACGTAGGCAGGCACGCTCTCAGACCTTCTGGCCAGCGGCGGTCTTTACCGGGACGCGCACGCGGTACAGGCTCTTTGGTAGTCAGTCTGAGACCCGGCTCAACCTCTTTTGGCTCTCCTGCCGCTTTTTCTCCCTGGCCAAGCACCTTTTTCCTCTGACCTCGAGGCCACTCTGTTTTCCTCTGTCTTCCACTGTTGGACACTTTCTACCTGGCCTTTGGCCTCACAGCTCTTGTCCGTCTCTTTTAACTCGACTGTCTGCTGCTCACTCTCGCGCACTTACCCTGTTCTACACGTTCCTTCTTCCGCTTCTTCTCCGCCTTCTGCTCAGCGTCCTTTTCTCTCCTAAACCCTTCTCTCTCCTTCTGACCTGCAGTGGAGAAGAAACGGAAGAAGGAACATGTAGAACAGGAGAAGTGCGCGACTGCAACCCTCATCCTCTTCCCCCTTGGCTTGCCTTACCTCTCCCTTCTCCTAGCTTCCTCTCTACTCTCTTTCCCTTCACTATAGAGCTTTGACAAACTGCCGAGCAACGAAATTAAATACCTGGAAAATAGCATTGTATAGATCTGAGCATGAGGATCACGAATATGTTGTTAGATTCGCCGGCAGTTGAATGTGTGATTTAATACAGGGTGCGCAATGTAGTTTCCGTAGACATGTTTGGGATCACGTGATCACTTGGCCCCCAACGCCACTGGCGACTCTCTGCCAATTGCAAGATTAGCACAGAACGATAGCCACGGCCGGAAGGTGCGGAGCTGGAGTTGCAGTGGTCAAGGTGGCTTAGCTAGCGCCAACCACGTGAGCCACCATGAGCTACTACCATACTGTATCGCTTCTGTAGTAGGGTAAAACTAAGATTACCTGGTGTCCTGGACATGGCGTCCGATCAGGCCACGCCACCAGCGGACATGGACACGGGCGGCGGTCGAAGTAAGGCTTGACTTTGTCCAGATTAGTCGACTATCACCGACAAGAA